>JAPYYV010013434.1:0-21380 GCA_030522625.1 Copidosoma aretas
TTTAAATAGAACTGTGTGAGAACTGTTAAAAAACTGTAAATTAATATCCTAAAATGGTTGCATTATTTTAATTTTGTCATGCCAACTTCACAGACGTAAATTCATCAGCGCGTCGCGAGACTTTTATCGCTGCGATTGTCATAATCATTTAAAAATCGTAAAAATGCCAGCAGCAGCGGAGCGCAATGTACAACGCGCTCGAGCCGCTGTGCGCAGCTTTGTTTGGGCGGGCCGCAACGGTGGCCGAGAGTTATTCAACCGCGCTGCGTCGCACTCGCCGTGGGATGGCGAATCAATACAGCGTGGGTGTAAAATATGTAAAAATATCATAAATATCGTGTATTTCAAAACCTGATGTGCGAGGCGCACATTCACTGCACTGCTTGCCAGGGCGAGACTCTAACGTAAGCTGGAATAAGAGCCGAGCAACCAAGCTTCCCGCCGCGTTACTGTGTTAGCGGGGACGCGAGGAATTCAATGAAACCAGCAAAGAGGAAGAGAAGAGCTGGCTGTGCGAGCCGGGAAAAAATAGACCGATGGAGAGGTTGGGGGAAAAAGGGAGCATTGCTCGCCACTCTATAGTACAATAGCTGCTCCTCTTTGCTCCTCCCGTGCGGTGAGTACAGCGGTTGACGGTTCGAGGTCAGGTCGGTGTAGGGGTTGCGCAGCACTGCTTGCTATATACATAACGTGCATACGTTCCATATATACATATGTATTTTTGTACGAAACGAGCAAATAAGTATTAAGTCTGATGTACACTCATAAAGATTAATAGAAAAATCATCAAGATTGGAGACGATGATGTTTTGCCTGATTCGGGACAGTTCGCCTAAAAACTTTTCAATTATGTGAGAACAAAACTTTTTCAACTGACATTTTGCCTATAAAATTTTTTCATCCATGCAAAAACGGGATTCGTACATTTTTCCCACCGACATTTCGCCCAAGAATTTTAGACGACCCCCTTCACTATTTATAGCTCTTAAGGAAACTTTATGTAAAATCGTAGGGGAGAAAAGGGGGGTCTAAGAAATGCTGCTGGCAGAGCTCGCATACGCGATGAAAACAACCTAATAACTCGAATAAATCAACGGTTCTCGTAATAAACGTGCACAAGCGTGCACAAGTCTTGTGTAGAAAAAGACGTCAGCTTTCAGATGATACGTTAAAAAATATCGTTTTCCGCGGAAAATTCCAAGATATTGTATTGAAAATTGATCGAGTCATTGTAGTGTATCCACAGGTTAGCCTATGTTTTCTTTGCCCCAGTGATGCCAATTACCTGAGTTTGCGAACGTGACCTACGACGTGGGTTGGCATCTCTGCACGAGGGAGTCGGAGTTGGATCATTGGGTATTTCTTGTTATTCTCGAAGACGTTTATTTGGAAATATTGACAAGAGATGTACCATGTTTACGCCTCCACAACTTTGAGAATACTGAGCACAATACTTGAAATTGCTTGTAGGACGGTACGAGATCAAGACTTTTCCAGACAACACCAAGAAAAATTCAAGACAAGAGTCGTCGAGAAATTTTGTCAATAAGTATGGATCGTTTGTTGTTCAAATAAAAATGATTGCTGACGCCTGACCGTATGTATAATGATAGTATAACATGGACGAGTTAGCGAAGGATCAAGGTTCAAGGATACAAAAAATACGATCGGAACGCGCTGTGGACAGGGAGAAAATATCCTGTTGTTGTATGCTGATTCAACTGTACAACCGAGGATGTTGCTTTGTTTTCTCACCATCGGTAAGCATACGTTATCGACGACAACGAAAAAACATAATATAAACTTCCATCAACAAGTTGCGTACGTACAGTATCAGGTGGAGTGATAAAAGAGAGCCGATACTGGACCCCCTCACGCAAGCAAGCAAGTGCGTGAGTAAATAGGGGCTGCTTCGGCGCGAAAAGTGTCGGGACCACGCAATATATCCGTAACCCAAAGTTATGCACGGCGCAGCACTGAGCTCCGATGGCCCATACATTTTCACTTACAGAGAGAACAGGGCGATATGTATATACATAAATAAGGTGGCCCGTTTTTGTTTCTCGGGGTTGTAGAGAGCAAGATCAACGGGGAGGAGGTTGAGGAGAAAAAACGAGAAAAATAGACAGCACGTGCACTCCAAACCCGGATAAACGGATAAGGAAGAACAGCACCGTCTACGCGGAGGGAGTACTATACGTATGGGAGCGCAAGTTGGTACAATATCGGGCGCGCGTGCGGGCCATAGATACACATCTAGCCGTGGTATCTATAGTCGTGCTGTCACCCACACCCACAACTACAGCAGCCAGTAGCGTAAGGACGCCGCTGACGGCGCGCGTCGCCGAGCGAGTTCGCTTGACCCATTTACCCGGTGCACTTGCGCGGGGCCACCACGTGGCTGCTCGCAGCGAGGCTCGCAGCACGTTGGCCATACGTGCTGTATGCGTGCATGCATCTTGCACCAACACTCTCTTCCGCAGCGCTCGTGGACGTGGTGCAGCTGTTATTACACCCGCGCTAGTTTGCGCCGGCTATGTGTTTCTCATGTGCACCTAGTTACCTATCTCTCCGTACAAGTAAGTATAGACGCCACGCGCTCCTGGCGAGAGACACGCGCGCGCGAGATTTAGTCGCTAGTTCGAGGACGCGCTCTCACTCTCGCTCTCCCCCGCTAGCACCAGCTCTTTACCTTTATATATACATATATGTACTGCTGCGACTGTTTTTGCGCGGGAAAAGCGTATGATATGTGGATCATCCGATTCCGATCTACGATTGGAGTGCTTAATACGGGTTGTATGGGCATCAGCTGCGAAGAAAAATGCCATTTCAAAAGAAAAAAAAATTGTATAGGCATCGTTTTTTCAGATGCGCAGAGCTTTGCATCATATAGCTATAGATAATTCGTGACAAATAGATGCAACGAGAGGAGAAGGAGGGTTATTTTTCTATGGATTCATTTGTTTAAATAATTTACTCGGCGGGTCAAGGCTACCGCTGATGCCGCGGCTCGAATGTAATAACTATATTATTTATTCTTTGCATTCTTCACGAGGACAACGACGATGATTATGATAAAAATTTTTTTCGATGTTTGCGTGAGTATCCGCGAGTATTGGTGTAAGGCATTTGTTTTGTTTTTTTTAATTTGCATGTGGTGATTGTATATTACATATTTGATGGTTAGTGCATGGTAAATAGATGTACGTCACGGCGGTTCCAAGTTATCGTTCGATTGATAAACCTTGTTGTTGTTACTGAAATTCAAGGTTCGTGCTTATCGAGTTATCGATCTTTGATCATTACTAACGAGGCAAAACGGCACCTAAGACCTTCGAACATTTTTGCAGAATCGAATGCGTGAGAGCCGCGCAAAAATGCGATTCAGCGCGTGAACGATGTGTATAACGACCCATTTCATGTATACTGAGGGAATGCAAAATTTTTATTGATAGGAAATCCCTTATCTTGTTCCGGAGAAAAAATCGTTGATCAGCGATAATCCGAAAACGTGAATACCTACGCATATCGCAGCCGGTGTTGATGGATATAGAAGGTAATAACTGCAGGTTACGAAAGTGTAAATTGCCTTGTGGATCTCTTTTGAGCTTGCGATGATCCAAGTGGAAATCCTTATAACGTGCAATGTAATACAATAGGCATTTAATCGAAAAAAGTTCTGACAAAGAGTGCAGGTATGTGTGAGCGTAGCTACACCACAACATTTATACCGGAGTAGTCAACTTGGATTTCGAACGATTTGATAATTTAATCCGATGGTCAACTTTAGTTCCGGTCATTGAATCCTATTGTCGAGTTAGGTCCCGACCATAAAATCTAGTGTTGGCTGCCGGTATAGATAGTGTTGATCCCGGGAGTAGCTCTTGGTTTTACAATAGATTGGATACACAATCTGACAATAGTTCATTTTCTAGAATCTTTCTTTGGCTTACCTTTTTTGAACCGATACGAGGTAAGTGATTCTTTTACTGATGACTTGATTGCTATAATGCCCGAGAATGAGAAGGAAGAAAAATTTCGTGATTTAATATTAGAACTAGATCAAACTTGATACCTCTACATATCTCCGTCTCTTTAGGCATAATTCCTATGTATGTATATGTCGAACAATAAATAGTTGTGAGGCATTCCGCTCTAGGTTTAATAGAACATTTTACACGTCTAAGCCTTGTAGCAGAAAAAAATTCCAACGGGTTAATGATCGGGACCCAAGTTGACACTAGGATTTAATGACTTGACCCAATTCGACACTTTATATTATCTTGGGACCCAACTCGGAATCAATCATTTAAACGTGGCGGTACTAAAAATTTCCTGGCTTTGTTTCCTTTACAATGAAATACAAAAATAACATTTGAGGCATAGAAAAGGCTCAAACCTCAATATGTAACTGTGTGAAAATAATTCAATTCATAATTCTACATCTTTTATTTCAGGTAGAAGATGAGATATATTGAAGAGAATGAGGAAGTTTCACGTGGTTGAGGTTGAGATCCTTTACAAAGTTCTTATGAATTCTGGGAATGTCTGCACAAAAAGTTCATACGGAGATCTTGGAAACATTAAGGAATAAAAATATTCTTCATAAATATTTGTAAGGATCAAGATATCTCCTCTAAAGGAAGTTAACTACCTTTGGTAGGGATGTGAGGGAGAGGTTCGACTTTTTACCTCTTTTAGGTTAGAATTGCATGCGTATATCCTATATTTTAACATTGGAGTTTTATTTGCTCCTTGGAATGCTTATTAATACCTTTGCTCTGGATGCCTGTAACCATAACTGAACAGCGAAGGTGTGGTCCTGTCCATGAATTGATTCTGGAAGACTGTCAAAAATATAGCCTAGATATGGGAAATATGTAGGGAGAAAGTTAGGTATGTATTATTACCACACTCCTTATAGACATGCGCGAGCTTTCAGCGAAATGAGCACCGACACTTTTAAGTAGTGATCAGAAGAATGAATGAGTCAAATCATTCAAGCCATTTTGGCCCATTTTTAAATTTATATACAAAGATCTTCTTGGCTGGATTAGTGACAGAAGATGAAACCCCGTTTATTATTCATGATCCCGATCCCAAGACAACCGAGGAAGAGGCTAAGGAGTGACGCTTTGGTATTTCCTGTCGCTCAAAAAGTTTCGCACCCAGAAATCGTCCAAAAAGTCATGGTGACGGTTGTTTGAGATAAAGATAGATTTGTAATGGCGGACTATCAACCGTTAGAAGCTAACCAAAGAAATCTTACTTTGGCACGATAATGCACTTGTACACAAGTCCAATACTGTTGCTGCTAATTCGAATACCCTGGGATTTCAATTTGTCCACCATCTATCTATGGAGATCACGTTAAATAATGTTGTAATCTCAGAATTCCAATGATTTTTTTCCTGGCAAAACCTGAAACTTTTGAGCACCTTCTCTCGTCAATGTACAAGAAAAAAAAATTAAGGAACCTATCGTGCAATCAGACTTCACCGCTTACGTTCCGTGCAGCTCCTAATATATTAATAAAACAAAAATAATGACAACTGGTTGTCCGAGCATGACGTGAATCATCAAAAGATTCAATCGATCGAACCAACCTCCGAGCGCTGCCGCACCATGATCCATGATCGCATCCCCGGCAGCGGTGCGCGCGCACTACACGTTATGACGTGAAAGTCGTAACGGCGTCAGCCCGTGGTCGTTAATTCAAGTCACGCTCGTCGCGGAGTCTCTATTTATTTCTAGTTCGGTGTAATTACCTACCTACCCGGAGAAGGGGGAGGGGGCGTTGAGAGCTGATCCTTGTAAAATGATTCGGGTCAAGTCCGCCGTTCGAATTCCAGGCTGTTGCTGCATTGTAGCGCTTCATCTCGAGCTTCACGTGGAACTTCTATTTCACGTTACTTGTATTCGCGGAAAATCGAGCCACGAGTCTGCACTCTATTGTAGCGTCTCTATTGTAGGTGCATACACAAGGTATATGTATGCATCATATGCTGCACAGCTTGTATGTAGCTCGGCGTGCCAAGACACATCAAACGCCCCCGCGAGATAATAAAACAGATCGACGCGATGTGTGATATCTTCACTACCGTACTGTACTTGTGTATTCGATGTACTTTGACAATCGTTATTAATCAGAGGGAACTCGCGCTCTGATTAATCATCGTCGTAATGTAGGGTTTTCAATTAATAGTTTGTATACCACTTTTTGGAACAGGCACCTTCACGCATAACCTTTAGCAAATTACTTGTGACGTTTGTTGTGTTCACGTATAACCTATCTATGAAATCGTTACTGGTGAAACCCTTCGTTTATCCTGATGGTCGCGATATATGATTGTTTGGTCGTCTGTGTACTACAGTACTGTAGCTACAGAACGAAGTTGTTTGAACACACGTATGCAAAAAAGTATGATTATCGACCTAAAAAGTTTACCGACTTTCACAGTCGTTCACGATTATTGTGCTAACGGTGAGCGATTTTCTGCTGGCAAATCGTTGCACGAGGGCGTCAATTAGAAAAAATGCAAGCATCGATCATCATTTGCTAATATTAAATGAGTATACAACGTGCATGAATGCACTAACAGAGCAATAACAGGGCAGCTCGAGTCACCGAGCGGGCTATAGAAAAGAAGGTCAGCCCGGCGTGATACTAGACGAGCGCGTGTAGTGCAGCCAAGTGCATAACACATTGTCACCGATGCGCTAGTCGTGTCTGTCTATGCGTCGTGCGTACACTACGCGCCACGAACGGCTGATAGGTATAATAATAGAGCAGAGAGGCGCTTATTCCGCACCGAGCACTATAGCCCAACATAGACGAGGCTAGCGTGCTATAGCTTACTGGTGTGCAGCAGCTAGCACTAGAATAGCGCGGAAAGAGAGGGAGAGTGAGAGCGAGTGAAAGAGCGGGGCGAAGGGGGGTACGCTATACACATCGAGTTGCATAGAAGAGGAACGGCTGCACTGCTCTCTCATTGACCCAGTTACCCAGTACACTTGACCGAGCTCCCCGCGCGCGTGCCATACCGGCTTGCTCGCTCGTTCAATTGATCCCCACCCTCTCTCTCTCTCTCTTTCTCTTGCTCACTTCGACTTCTCTCTACTACTCCCATTTCTATTCCATGCAGCCCTCGTAGGTAAGTATATTATATGCGGTGAGTGTATAAAGCCGGCACGCGCGCCCGCAATTCCGGTGAGGGCCCGACCCGACCCGACCGGCTCCTGGACGCTCTCTCATCCTCGAGGCTAACCCGCTGCCCTGCTCCATCTGTCCTCCACGCGGAGCGGCGCGTGTTGCACCTGAGCCGGTTCGAGGACAGCCCCGACGTTAGCACGCTGCCCTGCATTGTACATTAGAGATACGCTGACGTACTTCTTCCTAACCCCTCCCCCCTCCCACCCTGCTTGCCAGTACCGCCATTTTTTCTCCCCCCTGCGCTAGTGCGCTGGTAATGTTATTCGAAGACTACTGTAGTCCACTTTTATTTTGGTGGATGTCGAACTGAATGCTTATACTGATGTGTATGCATAGTATAGTACGAGTCACTCCCTGATTCTTGGTTTTGGGTGCGATGGGTACAGGGGCAAAGGAATATCTCAAAAACCAGCAGCGCTACTTTGCACTGCGAACTTTTTGAGAACTAGGACCCAAATGTAAGTGGGAGTTACGATGGTGAGCTAGTAGTTTTCGTCGATAATGTGCATCTCTCCAAGGTTACTATAATGGTCCCTTGAGCGTTGCTTCGCAAGCGCCATTGGGCCCAGTGATCGCCCTGTTCGGACTGCGAACTGCGACAAGGTGAAGATTGCCGATATTTTGTTGTAGAACGGAGATATAAGAGCCTACCCTCTTACCAATAATACAACGGGAATGTGCCCAGGAATCCGTTATATATTCTGATAAATGGCCAGCCTACCGGTGTCTCGCGGAATTGGGATTTGTTTACGAAACAGTCTACTACCAAGGAAATTATGTGAACCCGAATACTGGTGCTCAGACACACAAAGCATCGAAAGATAATGGTAAGATGCGAAAGTAAATGTAATAAAATTTAAGAGAGGACTCTCACTGTTAATGTTACAGTCGCATTTAGACTGCTACCGCTGGGAAATGTAGTGAGAAACTAAATTAGACTTATTTGTAGTGTTACCATCGGATATTGAAATAGTATATTCCATTAGTGGCAAATAATATGGACTTGTAGCAGGCAACGTTTGTGTAAACAGCATTTCATGATTCAAGACGAAACTATTTTGAGGTAGATAATTTATAACAACAATGTAATATTGGAAGACGTGATTTAACAAGCTCATTTCTTTAACTGATAATTGTAATAAGTTATGTACAAGACGGTGGAGCGTGCATTGTGGTAATGGCGAGGGTAATGGTATGTAAATAGAGCGATTGATAAAAAGAGCAATTTTTTGAAAGGAATAGTATTAGAAAGGAATGTTAGTTTTTTTAAACGATCGATTTTTTGTTCGCACGTTTTACTAAATAAGTTTTTTACTTTCTCCAATAATTAAGTTTCATGCCAAGAAAACGATCAACTTTTTATTTTATTTCTCCTCAAAGTATCACGATTCCAGAAGTTAAATATCAATTTTTACTGATCGAGTCCGTTTGATGTTTCTCAGCGGGACGGGTTTGTTTCTTGCTCTCCAGGGGCTGCCACACAACCTTGGTCATGGCCGTCATCATGGGCTATTAATTCGCATTGACTATACATAGAGAAGTAGTGAGTGTTTGTACTAAGTATAAAATTGCTTGATTACTCAGGATCTATGTATGCAGAATGACCATACCCCAACTTCATCCTCCCATCTAATAGCTTAGCTAGTTAACTAAGGTGATTGAAATTCGTTCCCCGTAAGTAAAATTTGATGCAGAATTTTATCGTATGCTTCTTAAATAACTGTAGGATCAACTATATATGGTACCCAAGGATATTTCTAACGTAAACTATAGGCGTCACTAATTTAGTATAGTAAATTATGGAGTATGCCGACTTAATACTTGATGTATCATATGAGGTTCATATAATCGGCATACTTAGTACATATGGCGTACCGTAGCTACAGAAAAATGGTGTACCGACAAACATGTACCATCAGTGTCCTTCTGACTTTAGCATGACGGAGATGTCTTCACTACAACACATCCTAGCTGTTGTCATTTGTGGTTAACGTTTGTCTGCGACGCCATTTTTTTTTGGCTACAGTACGCCATCTATGGTCAGTTTGCTGGCCGTCGGGACCTCATACGCATTTGTCAATTTTCCACACAAATATTATGGAAAATCTTGTACGCAACTTGTGCGGGACTATTCCAACACTCGTGTCATACGCTCACACTCGTAACCGATGCCGGTAACTGCGGCCTCTGGCCACTCGTGCCCGTCAATCACTACTTTTGCGGGAAATTGTCTTTCCCGCACTCGTTACGTAAATAACTTCAACAAAGCTTTAACTTTCCGATGAATGAATCGCATAACCTAGGGTAGCGATTGTGCAAGAATATTGGGCGCTCGTATATAGGCTCCTCTATACGCGTACAATTCACAAGATTCACCGCTGCATCAGTAGCCGCCGGAGAGGATTTTCGCCAAACTGTAGAAACAGGCAAGTATACCTATATATAGTCAGGGAGTCTCGAAAAAGTAGAGCAAGAGCTGCAGCGGAAAAACGAAAATAAAGGCAAAGTCCCCGTTTCGCAGCCCTTGCACTGTTGCCTACTTCTGCACATAATATATACCAGAAACGGAACGCGGGCGCAAACTCCTCCGAGAAGAAGAGTAGTTGAGAGAGAGAGAGAGAGAGAGAGAGAGAGAGAGAGAGAGAGAGAATAAAAGACCGACTGATGCTGACCAAAAACTCGGCATATGCATGTACTAGATATAGAGTAGTGGTAGTGGTTGTGGTCCCATTAGCGAAGTGACGACGACGCGCGTCCAGTCACACTGTGCACACTTGATAACTTCTTACTTATATTGTACCGTATTATACCCTATCACATACACAGAGAAAAAAATATAGTACAATCAAATAAATATTTGGTACAATCGTATCTTAAATTGATGTGTCTTTGATCCAAACAAATACTTATTCAATTGTTAAAAAATATATATTATAAATATTTCACCCAAATTAATATTAATTCAAAGTTTTTGTTTTGAATGAATATTTGTTTGGAACAAAATAATAAACTCAAGGGACGATTGTAACAAGTATTAACTTAATTTTACCAAATTTTTTTCTCAGTCCACCAACTCCTTTTTACTTCTTTATATATACTGCATGATACACTACTGCATCTCTCTCTCTCTCTCTCTTTCTCCCCCTCAGTCTCTTATACTTTGTCACGGATGTACTTTGTTTTATGTATAACTGCCCTCGAAACATACCCATAGCTCGATTTGCTTTGTAATCGGTGATGGCGAGTTACAAGGGTATACATATGATCACGAGAGAAAAACAGATGCACTACCAGTGTTCGAACACTATTTTTGGAAAGTCTTCTTTTTTCAGTATTTAAAAAATTTATTTATTGTATCTAAATAAACAAGTTGTTCCCAAGAGAAGATAGTGTTTTTCTCTATCAATTTAAAAAATAAGCCCTCTTCTAGGCCGCGAGTATTATCAATAAATTAACGGGATACCTTATAATAAAATGTAGATTATCGGGTAGTTAATAAGCATTTTTAATGAGTATTCAAACAGCTCATGTGATCTAAACAGGAGAGAGGTTAGGTTAGCTTGTTGACTGGTTTTCATATTAATTCCCGGTAAAAAAATCATGTGGGTTATCACGTGATAAATCATGCAATTTACAAAAATGGCTACATGTTACAGACTCTCAAAGTAAATTTTTTTTCGAATTTCAGTTGTCTTGTCACATTGATGTTTCAACGACTGGCTTGAAATATCATCAGTATTAATTGATAATGATTGCACTCATTTTTGTGTGATCAAGTACTGAACACAAGATTAATCAAATAGTACCTAAATTTGAACGGGCACTCAAAACCACATTCACAACTTTCTCCGATAAATTATTTTTTCTACCGACTATGAAAGTTTCTCGAAATATCAACATCATCTTAAAACAGGTCAGTGGATGAAATTTTTTTTTTTATAATTTAATTATAATAACAATAATTGTTGAAGGGGTTCACAGTACTTGAACAATTTCACGAAGTTTCGTGTACTGGTACTTTTGCCTTATTAAACTTCTCGGTGAAACGGTTTCCGCCGAAGAAAAAACTTTGCACTGCTTTTGAATGGAATAGTAGCAAGAATAGTAGTCAGACCAGCAAGGGTAGTCAGCTGCTACGACTAAAAAGCTTATCATTAACACTATGAATATATTTAGGGTGATGTAAAATACATACCGTTCGTGCATGATGCAGCAATGGATTTCTATAGTGATAAATAATACACATGGGCTTTACATCGAATGAATCGAAAAGTCGGTGATTTTGAATGCAGAAGGTGGCAGTATTTCACGCATACAATGCAGAAAAATGCTCCCGCGAATTTCAATCGAACACAATCCCGAAAGAAGAAATCATGCATGTGCAAACTCCGGCAAAGCAAATTCTAGTCCGACGTCGTCGCGGTATAATTCAAATGATCCATACAGCTGCGAAAAGGAGCAAATTTCGCAGACGCCAAAAAGAAGAAAGCCGAGATGCTCGCGAACTAAACTGATGGCAGAGCAACATCATTTGCATGTAACTGTCGCACGCGCGTTTGCAAAATTCGCTCGGCTTCTTGTGAAAAATGTAGCGACGGCATTCATCCAACGCACAGCTGCACACAGTAGAGTACATTATACAAGGTGGTACAAGCTGTACGTAACTAAGTATATGATACATAAATCGAAGATGAAAACGCAGTCCGTTTGTCGGAAGATTCAAAGAAAATTCATCGTACATATCATCGTACGCGCACGACGAACGGCGCAAAAACACGCATACATAAGACAAAATGCCATGTATCTCTCGCGTGTTCTCCAGTAATCAACATTCCGTGGAATACCTATGTACCGAACTTACCGTCTGAACCTCGCAGGTGCTCGGATACATAACCTCACCGCACTTTTCCCGCAACACCCACGCGCCCTGTAGGTTATACCACATGAGCACACGTATCTTGTCCGGTTCCAAGCCATATTATGTATATACACCTCACATCCGGTAGCCCAGTGTTGTACGGAAAGGGGGTCGGTATATTATTGTACAATTATGTTAGCGCTAAACAACGACTTCGCGCGCCTGGTATACGAGTCCTTTGGCCTTAACTTCTCGGCCCTGCGAAATCGCTCGAGCGCCGAGTATCGCAGAGCGAGACGCAGAGATCGGATCGGCGAGCCGAGCGTTCGAGCGTGTATGGGTGTAGGTATTAGGCGCACGTAATATCACGAGCTCGGTTTTCTCAAATAAATCGATCGCCGCGCTCGCATGTACTTACATGCATATATATGCACGTGTCTCGAGTGCGCGCATGTGTGTTATAGTGCGGTGTACCTCTACGCTCGAGATGTGTATACCGATACCGGTATTGCTCCCGCACCGCCGCCGGCCGGCAGTGTAGAAGTGGCAATAATAGTAATATCACCGATCGATTGGGCGTAACATTCCGCACCTCGGTGTTTTGCTCTGCTACTTTTGTTTTCCATTTTCTTTTCCTTCAACGCTACTATCGTTATCATCACCGTTCTTTATTTTCTTTTTTTTCATTGTTTTACGTATCCAAGACTGACAGTTAGGTTAAGTTACAGATATAAATAGCCCCACTTTTCTGTTCGCTCGCCATTCCCCCCGCACGCGCCGTTCGACGTACAGATATGTCTCAAAAACTTGCTTGATTTCATTCCGCTCGCATCAAATTTTGCATGCGATATACCATTGCACCTACTTATTACACGTCTGCGTAATTCGATCGGCAAACAGATGTCATGCCGGAGACCGCTGTCGGCTGTCGAAAAATTTCAACTGTCCGATCCGAAGTAAAAGTCCTTACTTATTGCAGTGGAATGATTAAGTTGATGTACCTCTCTAGTCCACGTACCCTGCAGCCTCAACCCCGAGACCGCAAAACGGCATACGCAACGCAATTCCAGCGCGTCGATTGCGCAACACACGCATCAGGTGCGACGAGAGGCGAAAGGGTCAATAGGCATGTAATTCATCGCTGCACGGGCCGCAGCAGCAGTCGCGGAAGAGCACCTGCAGTCGTTGTGCTGCTCTCGCGCGCCGATCGAGTCCCATCATTATTCGGCCGGGCAATTATTTTCGTTGTACGGTCGCGCCACCTTTTGTTGTCGTACTTGCGAGTACTTGCAGGTACATAACTATACGTTTACCGATGTGTACGGCACGGGTGCGCGAAAGGACTTGGTAATTGTGCGGGTCTGGATGGTGCAGAGTGCATTGGAAGATGTACATGTCTGCTGCCTTTCTCGCGGGCTTTTTTACGGATCGGATCGCACCGCTGATACGGCCAATTATCGAGGAAATTATTTCGCCAAGCGGGCGCTGATCAAGGCCCTGATGCACGTACGTAGAGTCATATTGTGGTAGTGCTTTCATCTTTCTTTTTTTTTTTTTTTTTCAATTGAAAGGCAATTCAAGCAACACTGGTGTGCTTTGCATACTGTAGCGGTATAGCGGCGAAAAAGTTGAGATTGTTGTAACACAATATCATTCAGTGCAGGTAAACTTGACCGACACACATTGAAAAAGTTGAGATTGTTGTAACACAATATCATTCAGTGCAGGTAAACTTGACCGACACACATTCACGAAGTCTGAGTTGAGGTTAGATGTACACAGACACTCTCTAATTGGCTGCTACATAAATCTTTCTCTCTCATTGGTTAAATATTTAAATGTGAGTTCGTAAATATAATATGTATGTCGAGTGTGCAAACACATGCCGTGTCTTGGTTTGTAAACCGCGAAGTATGAAATCTACCAATCAGAGAGGTTATGTTATCGAACCACAGCCAATGGGAATTGAATTTTTCATTTCCCGCTTTACGAACTAGTCGAAATCAAGCAAAGTTTGATCGACAATATTCTGTTACTTTCAATTCATAAGTTTCGATATAACTTGGCGAAACCTATCCCTAGTTAAGAAAAGGTTAATAAATGTTGAATTAAATAAGTTTAAAATTTTTATGATAAGCATGCATTTTTTAACCCTTAACTAATTACCCCTAAATTAAAAAAGATTTTTTTATCTGAACCTCTGATTCAAGAGTTCGCTTCTCGTATTCTGCTGTCTGTACGTATGATAGATTATACTTATTACAATGCCCTGGTACCCTACGTCAACAAAGGAGTGGTTCTATAAGCTCGCATTGGCGAGCGCATTAGTCTCTATAGATGTTGGAGTATGCAGAGGTCCCTACGATCGGCAAACTCAGTACAGATGGCGTATTGTAGTAAAAAAAAAAATGGCGTCTCTGACACACCTACGTTTACCACAAGGAACGACAGTATACTAAGTATATGGTTAGTAGGACGTGTTGTCGCAACGACATCTCCGTCACATACTAAAGTCAGAAGGTCACTGATGGTACAAGTTCCTTGTAGCCTTCCTAGGAACTCTGGCCTCACAAAAATTTAAGAGAGTACTTATTGGATGGTAATTTAGCTATGTGCAAAGTTTCATGAAGATCTCATAATCATTTTAATTTGAGATACAACTACATTCATTCAACATCCTAGGGCAGCAACAGGCTGTCAAATTGTGTATACTTACATACCCTAACATCTAGACATACAATTACTGAACGCGTGCTTGCAGAATCGTAACTTTGTTGATGTGCGTAATCGTGACATTGAATTATGCATATTTTACGAACCATACAGATATTAAAATACAAAATATGAACTTGAGGATGAAAGGTTATAATGAAAAAATAAAAATCTTATTTAATAAGTAGTTAGCCAAGGCTTAACAATGCATTCTTATTATTTTTAACACTAAACTGAATAAATTTAACATTAAATAACCTTTTTTTAACAAAAGATAGGTGTTGTCAAATTTCATGAAAACTAATGAATTTGTGCTGTGTAATGTGTACTCTGTAATTTGTACTGTGTAATTGCTTAACTTAGACCAAAAACTTGGAAAACTTGAGGTGGCTTGGGCGTTTGGTGCTGTACCAAGCGAGGGGCACTTTAAGGTTCTATAAAATATAAAAAATATTTTTTGTTCATTGTCTAATATTTAAATATTTGAATCACATATTCAAATTTACGAGTTAAATTGGCCTTAAAAGTTGTAAAATATCGATATAAAATAATAATAACTCATCACTTTCATCGGCGCATGCGCAGGAGGCGATAAATCACTTTTCTCTTCATTTTCTTAAAATCTAAGTGGTTTACATATGATGTTCGCAATTCTAAAATACATCTTATGAAAAAAGGTACAAATAAAATTTTTACTTGTGAAGGTTTGTCATTTACTTTAAAAGTTGTTTTAGTGATAATTCCGACAAGACTGCGTGTTAAATTAGTAAGTTTTCAGTAGCGATTTTCTAAAAAATAAAGTGGTTGACCCTAGTATTTTTTTGTCGCAAAAGAATTTAGCATACTTTATTTACATTTTTCAGAATTTCGGAGACTTTTATTATTCCAGTAAAAATCGCCCAAGCCACCTTAAGCCACACTTTGACATTTTAATGCGGTTACATTTTTACATTTTTACATTTTTCTTCCCTACCTAATATAATTTTAAAAAGTTCTTGAAAAGATAATTGAAATCTATTTCGAATGGAAAAATAAAATATAATATTTGTGCACAGTACGAGTATACGGTCCAACTATTTGCACAATTTTTTCATTTGAAAACATTTAAAACTTTTCCAAAACTTTCAACCTTAACGCAGTCGATCTCCCCCATATCTCGGACGCGTCGCAGCGCAGCGCCTGCATGCTTGATCGGAGCTATTTGTTTTTTTTAGCCTGGAAAACGGAGCGCGCGAAAGTAATGACATCGTTCGTAACTCCATACCGAATGAATAAATACACGTGCAGCAGCAGTAAAAACTCGAGTGATATTATTCTTGCGCTTACGCAGTCGTTCGCGAGCGCGCTTTACGTAATGGCCGATCGGAGCCGGAGCCAAGTTTACGGCCTCGTTAATTAAAACATGCGTAATGAGCTTTTGTTGCTGCTGCTGCTGCTGCTGCACGGGGTAATTTCGTAATTCTGTTTTCAGGGAGCCGAGAAGGAGGCACCGTAAGTGCAGCTGCGACAGAACACCGGCGGCGATGTTGTTTGTTCGCGAGCAAACGCCAGCAGGCAAGTAATTGTATATACTTGCGCTTGGTTCGAATCTTCCCAAAAATCACACGTGCGAACGAGCGTGCGAACAAATGTTGAAAAAAATAAAGTAATGGATGAAAAAGACGAAACCGTGTAAATACCTGTGCCGCTGCATGTTTCTACCAAAGTTGTGTGCACACGAGTACCTATAATATTAGCCATAATATTGCATATATGTATATATACACGAATGGGCTTATTCTCTATTAACACAAATGATTTCAGATTCCTAGAAATCCTCAACAATTTCAATATTGATTGCATAACGATTTCACGTTACGAAAGATTCTTTCATTGGCATATTTTTCTGATTTCATAATGATTTGAGCTTAATTAATACGTTTTCAATATTGATTTCTAAACCATTTAAAAGAATCAGCCTATTGAGCATGATAATAATATTGGTAATATCAAATTTAATATTGGTTATCAGGCCTTTCAATACTGATATTTTATTAGATATATATTTACGTAAATTTATAAATGATTTGATTGATTTTAGATGGACTTAGTCAGGAATAATTTCACGGACTGAGTAGCCCCTTGGCATACAGCATGTTAGCTGGAAGCAATACATAGAAGCAAGAAAAAAACCAGTAAGTATATGCAGTCGTCAGTTTGAACGAACAAAAGGCAGAGGTGTGGCGCCCCGTCGTTCAGGCGTGGCTGCTCCCTTTCTTCCTTCCTCTGATTCTTTTTTTTTTGGCAGACGAATAGTTGGGTGTAAGTCTTGGCGCCATTTTATGACATCTCGGGTGCGTTTGCCGAACTCAGATGGTCCAGTATAGTCGAACAACTCAGAAAGAGATGCGCACAGGAAATATAGATCATCTAATACGTAGCTACTTATCAGACCGCAAAGTTACAATAATTGAGAATCATCAGATGGTGACTAAAGCAATATATAAGGGCGGTCTGCAGGGATTTTGGGAACATGTGCCTTGATGAGCTTCTGCATCAGTTGGAAGACATGGGAGGTACAGTAGTAGCCTATGTAAATGATATTGCCCTACTAGTCAAGGGTCATAGTAGAAGAGAACTAGACAAAAACAACTATTAACAAACCGCATCGTACAATGGGGTAATACGCAGGGCATGGCGATCTAAAAAAAAAAAAAAAAAAAAAAAACAAAAAAAAACCAAAAAAGAGGACACCCCAGAAGACAGCAGCGAACAGAGAAAAGAAGAAAAAATTCAAGGACATTTCGGTCATGCACAAGAAGTCTAGTAAAAACTGACACAGGAGATAAACGGCCACCAACAATAACAATTCACGGCAGATCAATCAAATATGCAGACGAAGTAAACTACCTTACAATAAGACACGACACTCACAATAAACCGTCATATCGAAATGGTGGCTGCCAAGTCAAAAAGACTCTTCGAGAGAGTAAGAAGGTTGATTGAGTACAACTGAGCCTTAAGTACGCCACGCAGATGATTATCTCCACTGGTCTTCTTGCCCATTGTTCTATATGCGGTTGGAAGATGCAACTAACCAACGAAGACATGGCGCATAATCTAGAAAAAGTACAGCATACCATATACGACCTCGGCACACGCACTACAAGTACTAGCCGGCCTAAAGCCACTTGATATAGAGGTAAGAGAAATGTAAAACAAGTATCTACCAAGTCCGAAAGAAAGCTTCTTTCATCATTAGCAGTTTAGAGTACATTAGTGATATTGAAGATTCAGAAGCCCACAGAAAATCGAGGAACCATTCCCTCACGCTCGCAGACCGCACGGTATAACTGCTGGAGGAAGGTTTGAAAACGAATACATAATTTCTCTTGTGCTAGTGGAGAGAAGAAAGAAACGGTGGATAAAAATAAGCGCTAACGCAGGCCGTGTATCATATGTATATATAGGTATGCATATTCGGCGCTGTCTGGTGGATTAGAGAGTCTCCGAGAGGCCACTGCTAATACAGATGAGAATTTTTAAGTCAAGGTACCTATAAGATGCGAGGATCATCGTGCTCATGCGAGAATCAGTTAAGATAAGTGCGATGTCAAAAATACTGGTGTAAAATCAACTCATACTGATTTTTATGAAGGTCTCATTATCTCTTATTTTTTCCCGTATCAAGTTCCTTAGTATTTGTGATCATTGATCACGATACATAATTGTTTTAAATTGACTCCTGACTATCCTCAAAGTTATGACAATACTTTAATAAATATCTATGGGATGGACCCCTGTACTCCATTTTAATAGTGCATAATTGTAGGGGGCGTGGGAGGGAGAGATTATGTTAACAATGCAAAAAAAAAGTTAGACTCACGAGCATAAGTTTAAGATAACAGTTGGATGCATGGAGCAATGAAACGCACGGACATTTTCCTTACTTGTTCGGGCGTTAGTTGATACAATAGGACGGTGCATGGGATTAACAACCTCTCGTCCGTCCGAGTGTACAGTGATGCACCGACACAATGCAGGCCACAGAAGGATAACGGTGCCACAATGCGCAAAACTAATAATGTAATTGTTCCCCCTCCCAACGCTCTTGCACCGCGGTCACTCCCGCGTGACAATAAACGCGAATTCGCGACCTCGCGCCATTCTATAAGAATATATGTATAGACCAACTCCCACGGCACTTTTCATTCTTTCTCCGCTGCAAACGGCGATTTTTTCTGCGAGAAAGTGCCCGGGGCTGTTTGAAATTCACGATCCTGATTAATACAGTGATATCTGGCAAAGTAAATACTGCACAACTCGTGCAGACGAATCATTCGCGAGTTATCGCTTCGTATGCTCGATATGCACGTAAGAACAATTGCACGATAGTACACGTAACAAGAAACTGTGAAAAAAAAAACGTACAATCTCAACTCCATGCGTCAATTTATTATTGCTAAGATTGAACGTTCGAGCAAATAACAAACGTATCGTACATAGCGCGTGAAATCTCAGGATAAAAGTGGAGGATCGATGTGTACATTTAATAAACTCTGAGCGCCAGCTAATGATAGTGATTACGTGGTGTGTAGCAGTGGGATTACATTCCGACCTGAATTCCCGTGATTTTCTTTCAAGCGCGCGATATATCGGGCACAATATACGATGTACCAATAACGCAAAGTCATTTTCATTTCGACTTACGTCGGGGGCAGACTTGGCAAGCTCCCCCCCCCCCCCCCTCCCTCCCTCAACTTGTTGTTACTGAATAGCTTGTGTTTCGATTATTCTATTGCGACTGATCTTTCGCACAGGCCGTTCAAACGTTTCGACAAATTTAAACACAAAAATCTTCAATGTGTCCATAGCGGCCCTATCGTTCTAGGCGAGGTTCTAGGACGAACATTTACACTACATCACAAGAACGCCCCCACACACACCAAACACAACGAACACCCGAGACGAGTTGATTTTTCCCGAGCGTTTATCAACATGAAAATTTCATTGGTAGATTCTAATGAACCCTACATGACCTCAATGGTTGTCATGGCCCATGTTCCGGAAGATTGAACTCGTCTCGGATGAACCTGCTCACCCAACCACATTACCAATCGCACCTCTAACAAGTCGATCTCGCAGTCACACAGGCATCCGGTATCTTCTGTTTCACCTCCGAGCGCGAGTGTTCCCGTGCTCCCTGCTCTTATACGACCTCCCACTTTCCCTTCTCACTTTCATGTAACCTTAATTTGAGGGACACAACACAACTCTCCAGGGAGGTAGTCCTTTTTTTTAGCTAACAGGTAGGCGCCAACTTCGTTTGGGGAAACCATCACTACTATACCACGCAGGTCTGGGGCGTCTGTCAAAGATTTCTCCTCCTAACCCCCTTCGAACAAAATAAAACAAATTGCCGAAATATGCAGCATCAGGGCACAGGGGGTATCAAAGTGTACGGGTCGATCCCTCGGGCGAGGACCTCGCGCCAATCGACGGACAGAGCCACCCGGAATGAAATCCCGGCACCGAGCCAACAACCCGAAGCAGCCACGGGGTTCAACAGGCGTTTCAAATACCTGCTACCTATGCGCAGGTGTGGAGGAACAAAAAGTATGCAGAAACACCGAACAGGACGGAAAGAACCGGGAGGCGAAAAGAGGCGCGCGCTTGGTACAATATAGTATACGTTCCGAGCGCGCGCGGAGTGACGTTACGGCGGAGGAATGCGCTTCGCTTCCCCCAGGTGTATATATACTGCGGGCGGCAGGAGGGTTTCGTAGCCAAATCAATATCCATGGTTATAACAAAGTTTTTTTGGTGTATTTTTACCACTTGAATCTCAATTTCGAGGGTAGAATGTCGAAAAATTCTGACGAAATTCGTTATCAACAATTTATTAAACAAATGTTGAAAAATTGAACATTTTCTGAAAAATATTTTTTCGTCTTATTTGCATTATTTTAGGAAGAAAAGCTCTCTTGACAAATTTTTCGACAAGCGACAGATTTTGAAATTTGTCAAGAGAGCTTTTCTGTTAAAAACAGCCAAAATAATATAAATAGTATATTACGTATACCCACGCCGGAAAAGTAAAGAAGGTCCCAGATCGTCCGTGTATTGTCAGTAAATGCTTTCTGGCCGTAAAACAATTTTGTCTTGACAAAATATAAAATTTTTCTAACTTGTTTTTCAAAACTTCACTATTTTTTTCTCAAAATCTAGGAGGTTTAGAGAAATTTGTCAAGAGAGCGTTTCTTCCGAAAATAATGCAAATAGGACGAAAAAAATTTAGCAAAATAATGAATTTTTCAATATTTGTTTGATAAATTGTTAATAACAAACTTCGTCAGAATTTTTTAACATTCTACCCTCGAAATTTAGATTCAAGGGGTAAAAATACATCAAAAAAACTCTGGTGGAACCATGGACCTTGATTTGGCTACGAAACCCTTTTGGCGCCTGCAGTAATAAGGATCGCAGTCTATACTCTGCACGTAGACGCCCGAGTGCCTCATGGGGACGAGAAATCGTTTTTTCCGTATACAGCCGCCCGAGTTGAGGTTTAACATACATTTATAATTCGAGCTGACTCGTGCCCCCCCCCCCCCC
>JAPYYV010013436.1:0-17571 GCA_030522625.1 Copidosoma aretas
ACAGTCGAACAGTTGTACTTACTTACATACGACATAAACGTCACAACTGACACGACACGTAGTATGTACACGTACCCAGTAGTCCGCTGCCCGCAGTACCTACTTTATCACCCACGCAGTCTGAGCACTCTGTGCTGAGCTGAGCCAGAAACAGTCTGACAGATCGTGTGCATTTGTGTAACTTGCGTATATATAGGTACTTATTGTAATATTGTAAGCAGTGCCGCAGTGCTTATGCTTATACGACTTACGAGTTACGAGTTACGAGTCGTAAGTTACGACTGCTCTTAGTTGCTTGCTTGTACGTACTACAAGCACTAAAAGCGCTAAACTAAACTCATGGGTTAAAGGTGCATTTTAACGGGACGCATTTTACATGGCTTTTTCTTACGTCCGTGACGTCACAACTGCGCGAATTACGAATGCTTTAAAAATACTATAAAAAAATAATAACCATACACCTAAAATTACCTTGTTTGCGTGTGAATGATGAAAATATTTGAAAAAAAACCACATTTTACAAACATAAGTTGATTCAACTTCCTGAAAATTTAACTTCATATATAGTCTAGCCACGAAAGCATAACACTAAGCGATTAGCGATTTACAATCGAATATGGTAAAAATAATGAAATTTAGTAATTGTATTTTAGTTGATACACATATTTTTGCACTTTTTATGCTTTTTACGATTTTTTTCTCAAATTTTGTATGTTGCATGTGTTCTACTGCGTGTTATTTCAGCTGCGCGTAACTTTTAAATTTTAATGTGGAAAACATTTTCTGATTGCATTTGCGTCGGCATGTTAATAATTGAATTTCAAAATTTTACAACACGTCACCGAGTGTTATTAGGAGAAACTTTTTTTGCAATCAAACAAAATACATTATTGTACCTTGATTATTGGACCTTGAGTATGCGGTACAATACATGTATATATACCTTGGTCTCAGCGGTCGATCATTTGCATAATCGTTGATTCAGAGTTTCGAAATTACTTAGCGTGGGCGAGATACTTACTTCGTTTTCGTCACACAGCCAGTTTCGCTGCTGCTGTTATTTCAACAAGTTTCTTATGAGTCCATCGAATGTTCTGCTTCAAATATGTACGTATATAACTTATAAATCCATCCTAATGAAAAGTAGGAAGTATTAATTCTTCAAGACATAAGTTTAGGTACTATATACAGTTTTACGAGCGTTTCATTGGTTTTTAAAATTGTCATTTTCGACCAACGAATCAATAGATTAAACTTTTTTAAACATGTCAAAAACGAATCATCGAATCCATGTAGTTGTTGTATGATGTAGCTATGTAACTGGAAAGTCAAAATATTATTATTTGAAGTCATAATGTTTGAAGAAATAAATTATTGATCACTGAACGGCCGCACCTCTTTCTCAGTTCTCTACATTATATTAATGCCCGCAACACCATCACTTATGCTATTTAATACTGTACCCGTAAAAACATGTAAATATGGAAATAAACCACTACTTGTACATGTTATTGATGTTATTGGAAAGAATTCCAAACTTGAATGATTTCGCAGAAAACTACAAATAAGCTGAATATGTAAGAGAATACCGTGCGTAAATGATGAAAATATAAGGTACTATTTTTACATATCTGTACTTATATGTGTAAGATGAAAAATCACCCGTAATAAAGTATGATTTATGGCTTAAAATCTGAGAGCGAGGATAAAAAAGTCAAACAAGCGTGTTTTTTCGTTTAGTGTTAAATACTTTAATGGATTAAAAATTTACAAAGTTTTGTATATAATAGAGATTCGCGAAATGTTTGGTAAGAGCACTTGTTGATATGACGAGCACCATTACAGGCCACAGTTCTTTTATTTCAAGTCCGAGAGGGTTGATGCTCGTGTACCCCCTCGAATCATTGCTCGCCTGTTTCGCCTTTTAACTTTCTTTGCCGTTAGTGGTCCTTCGATCACGAAATAATTTTACACATTGTTAGGCCTCACTTGTTCAGAGTACTTAAGTAAATGGCAGCATATGGTATACTATGTACCAAATATATATCTAGATATATATCTATATATATGTATATCTTCGTAAAATCATCAGAATTGTTTAAGTATATGTATATATATTTTATATATATATGAGTATATGTAACGTCAGACTTACAAAATTAATAAAATTCAGTTTTGTACAATTAACAGAAAAGCACAATATTACGTAAAATCTGTAATCTGCTATTAGTCAAACTAAGAAGACAATGAAAGGGAGATGAATGCCTCATGCTCTATGTCTAAGTATATAAATTTCTATGAGTATTTGTAAATAAATTATTGGAAGACTTAAAAATAATGACGAGGTTCGTTTTATCAACATGTCCGTCTATCATATTAATTAGTTCATTGCACTCACAGTCAGTTATTCCCTAAATCTACTTGATATATTAATACGAGTTATGAAAGCATTTTAAAGAAGAATTATATATAATCTAATAAAAATTTCAATTAATAATATTAAAGATCAAAAATTATTCACGTAACGCAACAAATAATTTGTAGTTTCCATTGAATATAATAAATTAGTAATGATCATGGTAATAATACAACATAATATCGTCATGGATATGTTTCATCTCGTTTTTTTCTCGTGCTATCCCGAGCTGTCATTTTTCTTAATCGATGAATTAATAATGAAGAAAAAGGAAAAAAAAAAAAAAAAAAAAGATCGGAAAAGCGAAGAAAACGCGAAAATGCCTTGGTGCCGTAGTCCCTGCGGGGGCGCGGATGGGATCCAAAACAATGAATAAATGTGCATCCGTGCTAAACGAGGGCGCGCTCAAGATCTGTTGAGGGGCTGGCATTCGGGAGCCCCCGACGGCCGGTTCCTCTTGAAGAAGCCACACTTGTACAGCAGGTAGACGAGCAGCAGCAGGATCAGTATCCCAATGCACGCCGCGAGGATCCATATCCAGAGGGGAATGCTCTCCGGGGTGTTGATCACCTTGAGCGGCCGGACCATCGTCTCGATCCTATAGCTGCGCATTATCGTCTCGGTGGGCTTGCCGATGAACGGCTGCGACTCGACGAGGGCCCTCATAGTCGTCGACAGCTTAACGTTCTCGTCACCCCCTTGGGAGACCAGTTGCCTGAGGGCCGTGACGTTGACGCGGTACTTGGCCGATATGGAGACCTCCTCGTCCTTCTTCAGAGGCCCCACGTGGCACTTGAGGTCGACGCACTGCGCCGACTCGCACAGTGGCTCGCCTCGCAAGATCGCGGGCTCACCGTCCTCCTCCTCCTCCTCCTCCTCCTCCTCCTCGTCGTCGGCGTCGTCCTCGTGGGCAGCCTGTCGCGCCGGCCTCGAAAACGTGGCCGAGGTCGGAGCACTCCTCCTCGTTTTGCGGCTCGTCTTGCCCCCGATGCTCAGGTAGTCGGCGTTGGCGCTGTCACAGGTGACCTTGTCCTTGCTGATCTCCGGCTGCTCGATCAGGTACAGGACGACCTCGTTAGCGTGGGTCTCGGCGGTCCAGATGAGCGACGTGGCGATGTTCAATACCGTCGAGGGACCGTTGTTTCGGATCGTGTAGTTGTGGGTGACGCTCGGGGCGTACGCCAGGTTGTTCATCAGCAGCTCGGGCTCTATGTTTGCAAAGTCGACCGAGTTGAAGTCGATCTCCTGGGGCTTGCTCTCGCCCTCGACGAATATGTCAGTCTCGATCCAGACGGGTATCGAGACGTCGAAGAAGTTGTCGACCATGGTCTCCTGCTTCTCCGGGTTCGTCGAGTTCACCTTCATGCTCAGCTCGTACGAAGGCTTCATGCCGTGAAAGGTGATCGGCTGCAGCAGCACCTTGAACTTGACGATCTTTCCCTCTGGCAGTGGATTGCCAACGTCGCAGCGCAGGGTGTTGTTGTTGTTGTTGACGCTCGGAGCGGTGCACTGAATGAATATCTCGGAGGACTCGCTCTCGCTGTCGGTTTTGATAAAGTCGATGCCGACGGGCAGTTGCATGTAGAAGACAGATTCAAAGGCGTCCTCGGCGTTGTTCTGTATCACCACGTTCAACTCGAGTATCTCTCCCGAGCCCAGGAGATACTTCTTAACGTTCCTATTGACGTTTATCGACAGATCGGGTATGCATATGTTGTCGGAGCCACAGTTCTTCTGTATCGTGAGGGCGTCGCGCTTCTTTGTATTTTTTGGTCCCAAAATGGCCATCAGCTGCTTCCTCGGGTCGCGTTTCTTCCAGCTGCCCGCCGCCGGATGGTCCCCGCTCTTGCTCAGTTCGATGCTCATCTCCGCGTCCAGAGAGGTCAACTTGTCCCTCAGGCGATGAGTCACGTAGACCTTCGTTTGCTTGCAGTAAGGCTGATCTTTGGTGATAGGCACTGTCCAGTTCAAACTACTCTTATTTTCGAAATCCAAAAAGAATAGGCGCGGATTCTTTCTCTTCTTCTCGTCCAGCAGAATACTGATCGTAAAGTCGTGCTGCTTCCAGGCACCGAGTCCCGTGTACATGCAGCAGATTTTTAATTCGGAGCAGGCGACCGCTGTGCCGTCGGACAGGACGCAAGCTTTGTTCTTCAAATTAACGGAATCGGATATGAAATTGATTTCGGAAAACATTTTGATGACAGGTCTCGATCTGAAGTACATGACAACATTGGACTCGTAGGCACCAATGACGGTGTCCGGGTAATCGTTGTTGTCCAAATCTAGGCCACCGCTGACGGACCAGCCGAACGTACGGACCGGCTGCTCGAGGCTCTCCGAGTAGATGACCTGCGAGTAGGTCTCCTCGACTCCCTCCTTCGAGCCGTGATATATATAAACGGCACCCCTGTTCTCCGGGCCGCCGTAGGGCTCCCCGACGACAAAGTCCCCGTATCCATCTAGATCAATGTCCCCCAGAGACGCCACCGAAAGCCCGAACTGGCCTCTGTTGCTGCTCCCGTCCCGGCTGTCGAAATTTTGATACGGCGTCACTCCACCACCCTGATAGAACACGTAAATCCTGCCCGTCTCTATCTTTTCGCCCGCGAATTCGGGCAGGGTGAAGAACGGAGCCGTCACGATGAGATCGTCCCTGTCGTCCCCGTCTATGTCGTTGACAGCCAGGGCGTAGCCGAAATAGGCGCCCATCTGCTCGCCCGTGATGTTCCTGTGATTGAACAGCTGCGACGTGAAGAGCAGAACCTTACCGTGCAGCTCCGAGGCCCTCGGCACTCCTACGGCCACCCCGCTGTCCCCGTCCCCGAGAAAGTCACCGACGCTCACCGAGTACCCGAGATAGTTGTTGTCCTCGTGCGCCGGTCCCTCCTTCGTGGCCAATAGGCTGAGCTGCTCGTAGGACGAGGGATAGCCCTCCCTAGTGTCCTTCATTGGTACGAACGGCAGGGTGACGTTGCTCTCGATCGTGAAGAGCTGGCCCTGCCAGTACCAGCTGCCCGGTGCCCCGATGAACAGCCTACGGCCGTCCTTCGTGATGGCCGCCCCGATCCCTGCCTGGCACATACCCTGCCTATGGTGCCCGGCTGTGTCGTTGTTCCGGCACGGGGAGTACTGGGTCGAGTGACCATCGGCCAATGATGTCAGCCAGCACGCCCCGACGACGTCCTTGAACCCGGCCACGGACCAGTTGGCCTTTATGTAGCCGAACCAGTGGTACTTGGGGGCGCAGGCGAGCAGCGGGCCACCGTCGAGCATCGACGCGGACAACGTGGCTCCGAACCACTGGTACGACTTGTCGTCGATGGGCTCGGCGCGCTTCGGGTGCCTGTTCACCTTGACGTAATCGGCCCCCTTTCTGTCGAACTCCACGGGAAAGCACCGATTGTCCTCGCCGACGTCGCACCTGAACACCGCGCCCCCGCGCTCGACGCCCGGCTGGCTGGTCTGGTTGAGCGGGGCGCCCACGATGACCCAGCCCCGGTGGCTCTGGTCCCTGTACTCGGCCACCGAGTAGCCGAACATCGAGTGCACGTCACCTCTGTGGATCGTGTAGTGGCCGGTCTCCACGTTGAAACCGTGCACGACCAGGCGATAGTAGCAGCAGCAGCAGCAGTAGAGAACGAGGACGATGCAGAGCCTCCACATCCTCGAGCCGGGACTCCGGGGCAGGAGCATTACTGGGCTCCAGTTGCCGCCGCAGCCGAAGCCGACAGGAGCCGAGAACACCGAGTGTACTTACTGCACAGTTGTATTCACTCGTGGGCACTCCACTACTTACTTATATAGATTTACCATCAGGATGCACTATCTTAAACAACACGCTTTTGATGCTTGTTTGGTGCACTGAACTGCCGTGTCGCTGATGCTCCCGAGCCTCCCGCAGCTTGATTTCGATGCTCGCGCGTTTGGTGTATAAATAAATATACATTTATACGTACTTACTACGCGCGGGGCACGGGTTTATTCCGCTATTTTTGCCGACAGACGAGTATAATTCACGTCACGATTATGATGGTTGTTTCAGCTGCAATTCACGATTATACTTGTCACCAATTCACCGTTCGACCAAAAAATTCCCAAGAGCTTGTATACTGTGCGACACCCTCTACCACACGCACACACTGTCCGCGCAAAACTAGAGCTTGCAGCTTGCAAGTAGGAATGAATTTATTTATAAATATTTATATCATCTTTCGCTGGATTGCTAAATTAGGAAGACCCGAGGACGACTGAGTCAAGAGCGCGAGCGACGCCGCGCGACTCTCTCTCTCTCTCTCTCTCTCTAGCTCGCGAAAGAGACGCGAGAGTCGTGTGGACTTGTGGAGTCTCTTGCTTAATTTGTGCTCTTGTCTTAAAATGGACCTGCTTGCTTACAGTTCTGGTAGCATCAGGCGTTCCCCACAATCGCCTCCTTCTTCCTCGGAATCCTCGGTGCAAATTTTAGTTTTCGCGGGTTCACGCCTGAAAGCACAATAATAGGAAGACTATAATTATTATTTTTTCAAAAGACTTTTTCCATCGCAAACGGTGCGTTGCTTAAATATTAATTTGATAAAATCGACACTTACGTAGTTGAACTGCTTACAGCTTGGGCAAACTTACAATTGTGGGCCGAGCCTTGCACTTTCCATTTCTTTCCCACACATACTGACTACTGAGCTTCAGACGAGACATATACTTATTCTAATATACTGTTACTTACGACTCTCATCATCATGAGGCAGTCGGTGAGACGGTGACGTCAAATTTAAAACAGGAATGAGTAGGTGTATGATATTTTGTAATATTTATGTTCCGACGACGAAGGCGAGTGGACTTTTTATTTTTTTTTCGCGTTCTATTTGCATACTTATTTGTTTTTGTTTCGAAATGTACCTGAAATACTCAAATTTTAACTGCAAAAATTTGCTTTTTCATTTACAAACACAACGAAATTAAAATAGGTTCAATGATATTAATGAAAGTAATAGAAATGAAGAATTTAATTAAAAAAATAAGTATGATTTTATTGATTAAGATCTTAGAACAAATCTCAACATAAAACTTTATCATTCTGTAATTATAGTGCTTATACACTCATATTTTGTGAACTTTTTCATTTTGCGTTTTGAAAATTAATTTTCTTAAATACCTGGAAACTATACTTTGCAGCTGGATAAAATTGTTAATAAATATCTAATTACACATGTTTGCAAGCGACTTATAATGGCAATATTTTAATCACATCACTCACCTACGTTATCCGTCATTATAATACAAAGTTATTTACACAGTGAATTATCTTTGGCCAAAAGTTCTTAATCTTGATGAACTCTTTGATTGTTTACATTGTTATTGTTGAAATTGTTATTGTTATCGTTATTTAAATTATTATTATTTCCGTTTCTGTGCGAATCCTCAACAACAAGAGAATTACAAAATATATCATATATAGTTCTGTTATGTTTAAAAAAACACAAGATGAAACAGATCGGAACGAAAAATGCTAGGATCAAATTTTTCAATAAAGATCGTCCTAATGCTGGCAAAAGGCCCAAGTCAGTTCCAGGAACAACTAAAACCAATTCTTCTTCCGGACGACCGATCGATGTCACGCTCTGACAAAGTACAACTTTTAATTTCATTATCGACTTTCCCGGAGTGGCTCCTCCGATTCGCCCGTTTCTCCCATGTTGAAGCCATGACGCCTGTAAGAATAATAAAATTACTTTTTGAAAAAAAAAGTATTTGTACAGAAAATCGTCATATCTTAAACAACCATATTCACCTCGAATATACAAACAAATATTCTATGAATAAGCTCTAAAACTAAAAGTCCAGATGTCAATTCTAATGCCATTTTGTAATCAATTTTCAAGTTTGCGTGAAGCATATCAAGATAGTACCTCTCAAAATTTCTATAATGATAATAAGATTACTTCTCATAAATTCTTTGAACAAATCTTGCAAATATTATAATATATTCTACTTACATAAAGTCAAAAACGTCTACAGCTATAAATGTTATAGAAAGCTTCAGTATAAACAACAACATTGAATCTATAAATTCTGCAGCTAATCTCTTCCATACTGGTGGTATCTTATAAGTAACACCTGTAATTTAATGAAAAATTGCAAATCTATTGTTTTCCAATTGTTGATCAATAATTTTGCCTCACCAGTTACTCCAGGTTGAAATACTGCAGTTGCAGGTGAAGCATCAGGAACTCTCCTTTGATGTGCTCCTTCATTATTCACCGTCTGATTATTTGATGTGATAATTGTATTTACTAGTGTAGTACCAATATTTGAACTTGCAACTGGGGTAGCACCTTGAAAAGTGTCCGAAATAAAGTAATACTGATATGACGCGAGTACATATGGAAATCGTTAGGTATGTAAAATTAATATTTCTTACCATGCAACATTTGACTAGTTGTAACTATGTAAGGGAAACTGGCGATAAAACTGTGCCATGCGTATGCCTCTATAAGCCATTTTTCCAACTTATCAAAATACTCGGTTCTCTGTTTACTTGTAAAAACACAATCACTTTCACTGGCTTCTTCTTCTTTATCACTTTGGCCAATGTTTTCTGCCATTTTCACTTAATCCTGAAACAGTAAGTTTTCCATTCAAGTATAAACCTGCAGTTCAATTCGATGACAAAATTTAAATTTTTGAAGCAATAAACCAAGACTCAGAACATTATTTTAAAGTCAAGCACCTGTGATAATATATAGAAAGCCTAAGTATGTTGAGCAGATAATAAAGATTGTAATCAAGTCAAATTGCAATATTTACTGTTAGTATGCAATTGAACAAGCACATTACATTAGCAGATAATACATCACACAACAAGAATTACTTCAACAGTTCAACGTTCAACACCTGAAACCTGAGTAAGACACTCAGAACTCAGTAGACAATGCAGTAACGCACACAAGACAAACAAAACACACAAGACGAATCATAAGTCCATCAGTCCGGTAGTCGACCATAAAAATATGGATCAACGTCGTCCAAAACCATAAAAATAGGGTATGTGAGTAAGTATGAGTACTATTAGGTTACTACTGTTACAAGGAATACTAGGTATAAAATATAAGTGCAGGACATACATAATGTAAGTACTATAAAATATAAATAATACGCCGTGCAGCAAAGTTGCGAGTCTTGCTAGACCCATATAAGCATATGTGCAGGTAGACTATTTGTTTCAATTAATAAAGTGAGATACCTACTTACAGAGCAATGCAATCACTAAACTAACGATACTTGTGCACAAAATCCCGAATCCATTGTAAATCGAAAGTTAGTAAGTATTAGTATTAGTAAGAACTGTAACAAGGCAGAATCAGAAATGAAACTGCGCAAATGATGTATGTTTGGTATGTGTATACATTTGTAAGAATATAAGTATACATTTCGAGGAGCAGTAGCAGAAGCAGAGAGCAGAGTGCTACTGATGTATATATAGCCACTGATCGGCCACTCTGCGCAGATAGCAGGCTAGCCATAGATAATATATTAATATATCTATGAGGCTAGCAGGCATTGGACACTGTCCAATGGAGAGCTTTACATGTAAATATATAGTATATATAAAATATGTATTGCTTTGTTTTCAAAACTTAATTTGTTAGTTCCTGTAATTGTGGAAAATGAAATAGTCGAAAACCAGTTAGTCTCATCAAGTACTCGTAATTCGCAATCCTTTTCGATTGAAATACTAAACAGTGTAATTCTTAAAATTTGGATACTTATAGCCACAAACAATAAAATAATAAGTTAATACGGGGCAAAAAATAAATGAGAATTTTCCAATTCTAACCTCTGTGTCTGTAAGTACTTATGTGTGTGTCACTTCAAAGTTTCAAACCAAACAGTTCAAACAAACGTCCTGATTAAGGATATACTTACACACTTTTTTTTTATCACTCACCGTCACGGCGTCACGACATAAAATTTTTAACTCAATATCAAATGAATACTCGCAATGAAAAAATTAATCTAAAGACCTGCACACTTGTCACACACACAGCAAAGGAGCAAAGCTTGAGAAAAAACTAAACCTCCACTAATTAGCTGTAGCAGTAATGACGTGGTGACATGCCATAGGAGGATGATTCTATTTACATTTTGTCGTTTTTAATGGGTTTGTAAGTAATTATGAGTCATGTTTAAGGTGCCACTTTTAATTTGGTAATCGAAATTCAATTTCGAGACTTTTTTTTTCAGAAACATGGAAGCCATAAATATCAATAATGTACCAGTTAAGATTGTTTGTCCATCCATTGAAGATTTGAGTGTCATTACAAATCAAGTCCAATGCTCAGCATGCAATACAATGTTCAAAAACCAAACACAATTCAGAATGCACGACTTAAAAGTGCACAAGCACCAAAAGTTGGATAAAAGTTGCAAGGAAAACATCAAATTCCATTGTCCTGTGGATAACTGTGTTTATAGTGTTAAGAACCAAAGACATTTCAAGCTTCATAAATATTTAAAACAACACTACCTTAAAGTTCATGCGGAAAAAAAATTCACTTGTACTGAATGTACAAAAAGTTTTTCAACCACTGCTGCCAAGGAGGCTCATTTGAAAACATGTGGTGTAAATTTTATTTGTGGGTGTCAAAAAGTTTATAACAGTTATGAAGCCCTTTTGACACATGCTAAAAGAAAAACGCATGAAGTAGATCCGATTTATAAACCAATTAGGTAAATTGAAATTTATTTATATCTTTCAAAATTCTGCATATTTATTTTCATTAACATTATTTTTAAAGGAAAACGCATAAAAGTGTTGATCAAGAAAAAATATCAACAAAATTTATTTATATTTTACCAAAACCAACATGTGACGTCGCTGTTCAGACAGACGATTCAATTGAAAAGAAGTTCAAGAGTTCCAAAAATAAAAATCCTAAAAAACAAATTTGCAGGCAAACTCAAACAAATAATGCTACTAAAGAAATACAAAGTAAAATATCTATCGAAACTCAAACAGCCAAGAGGATCCCTAGACTAATAAGAGTTCATAAAGTAGCCAAATATCAGAAAATCTCCATTGATGAACAATCTATTACAAAAGAGCAGATTAGCTCGCTTGAAACCTTGTCACTTAAAAACTTACTACCTGACAGCCAGTTGGCCCTTGAACAAGAGATTATTTTACAAGACATATGGGAAGAACCAGTCAAAAATATTTTTACATTTACATCAGGTACTCAAACAAGTCCAGAAAAAGATATTTTTGATATACGTGACGACGACAATGGGCCGAATCCTATGTATCATAGACTGTCCAAATCAGATCCAATGCTGACAGAAAAAATATATACAGACAGATTTAACAGTACAGAAACACAAACCGAGGAAGAATATTGTCGATCTATTTTCGAAAGTGATCCATTAAGCTCCAACAATGAGACGCAAACACCTGAAAATTTTACGGAATCAATGGAGCCTCTTATTTATAACAATACATATACTCAAACATGTGATGACATTTTTTCATCAGCATTATCAGATATTCAAACGCAAACAGCATGGAGTCATTTAGACGAAACCTCAGCGTCTGTTGAATCTCGAACGAAAGTTTCAAAATGTTCAAATTGTAGTGATTCAATTACAAGTCATATGGAAACGCAAACAGATTTGTTGGATATATTTGAAGATTTAAGATAAATAATGTTACTTAGTCGAGAAATACAATTATTTTTTTATGGAAATGCAATAGTTTAGCTGTAAATTTTGTATTATTGAACAATACCTTTAAAACTTAATGTTATGCGGTTGCGTTTTTCAATGATGCACGGGCTTATGTTGCATAAAATTACCATTAAATTAAAAAGCAGAATCACATTTTTCATTTATTAAATAATTCTTTCTTTTAAAAAATAAGTTCAAGCTTTAGGATTTAATGCAAAAATCTGAATTGAGTAAATAAAAAAATATTCGTAGTCTCGTCGTTTTGCGATGCTTTTTTTTTTTTTTTTTTTTAGAGCTGAAGCAAGCACGCGCAAATTATTCACACCTGACATCAACTGTCTAAAAATTATAAATAATGACTTAAAAACGTTAAGGCTTCAGTAAAACAAATCATTTCAGTAAAATTCACCTTAACGATACTTCTGCCGTAGAGGCAGCATGTCTCAAATCTTCTGCTAGCCTTTGAATTCTATGAGTGGAATTTGCATTTTTGCCGCCATTGTTTTCTAATCCCAATGCCTCTCTCAGTTCTCTATTCTCTGATTGCAGCATCATTATTTCGATCTACAATTGAGCATAAAAATAGGTCATAATGATTAATTACTACATTAATAATATGATATATATTTGAAATTTTCACAGTCAAAGATTCCATCTTATGTCTTAATGCCGCCACTGTATTTTCTGCATTGATCGTTCTTTTCTAAAAAAAATAAAAACTTTATTTATGTTCCAGAGAAATTAATAATGTGATCATCAACATTTACTTTGCACTGTTTTAAATTATCCTGAACTTGTTCCATAGCTGCTTCAAGATTTACACTTCCACTATGATTTACTTGTCTCCTGGACATGAGTTCAGCTTCGAGAGCCTCTATTCTATAATAAGATAATAATTATTGATAAAAATCATTTGTTAAACAGTGTAAAAAACAAATCTACACCTGAGAGAACGATCAGCTGCTTGTCTCCTTGCAATTTGAAGCTCATTTGATAATTTTTCGTTCTCCGTGGAAAGCTAAATACACAAATTTTATAACTATTGCTTCAAATACAGTAACATAAAATATTTGATCAGCAATGTATTCACCCAATGATTAATGGAATCACTTGAACCTGAACAATCAGGTCTGTCTGACATTGGAGTTCCTCGCGATCTGATTGGTGCATCGCTCAAAAAATCGGGTAAAAGTTTTGTTGAGCTCGCCAATCCTTCTGGCAAGGAATCATTCCCAGCTGCCGCCACTTCGGAATGGGAATTAGAATCTGTACCTCGCGGTATTTGTAATTCAAATGGAAAACCTTGAATGAAAAATCTTTTACTTTCTGATTCTTTGAGGTATATTTATTTTAATTTTACCTAGTGTTTCGGAGACGTCAGCTGACTCTCCATCGATCACTTCCAACTTTGGTAAATCTGAGGAACTTTGATTTGATGCATTTGTTGCAAGGCTCTTATCTAGATGGTCAGTCAAATCAAACGAAATGTCTGACGAGCTCTCATGATTTTTTTTCCACTGATCATCGAGATATCTGTTCAAATGTCTATTTTTAACACTGTTCAGTGCAAAGTCTGGCAAATTGTCCACTTCAGCACTTGATGTACTTGAAGAAACTTTATCACCTAAGTAGCACTGTTCAATAACAAGATGATCCTGCACAAAATCTGGCAGTTCTGTTGGATTCCTAGGGTATTTTCCTGAATCATGGTTTTCACTTGGTTCTGAAGTTCTTGATTGTGATTCATATACCTTTGGTCTGGCTCCTGAGTACTGATTATTCCCTGGGTTTGTGTCATTTTTTAAAAACTGCTTCAAACTAAACACACTTTCTTCTCTTTTAGTTGAATGTTTGCCTGCATAAAAAAAAAAAAAATATATCAGTAACAGTGAATTAACATTACACACATCTGTAATTTTTCATTTAAAAATAGTATTGATGTGCAATAAGTTCCAAACTTTTCAATATCTTGTAATTTCACTGAAAACAAGTGTATGAAGAATTATACAGAATAAACAAAAGATGCAAGAGGAAAACAATCATGCACCTTGAGTGTTACATCCATGAAACATCTCTTTAATCAGCAGCAAGCACAAGAGGATGAGAATAAAATATAGTACAAAAGTGAATATCTGAATAACCTTTTCCTCTGAGCCAGCTGCTGCTACTGTTTAAAGAACAGTCGTCGACCGGTTGTTTGTTCTGATGCCTCGAGCTGTTACTACTGGCAGCGACAGCAGCTTCATTGTGAGACGAAGACGAGTGGCCCGTGTTGAGCTCGTCCTCCGAGTCCGACGACGACGACGGGAACATCGCAATCCTCTGAGACACAACACGGCTCCAACCTCCGACTCCGAAGCGCGTGCCCCTTCGATGGAGCCCCCACCCCCCAGAGACTCTCTTGACTCCTTTTATTTTATTTTCACATCCACCCGCCCCTTAAGTCGGCGAAGATCTTCGTCCGCCTTTGTCCCGTTGTACCTATATTATTTGTTATTGTTGCTCATTATTACGCACATTGGCACTACTGACGCACATAAAAGTGTAATAGAATAATAGATAAATAGACTATAGACTGCTTCAATTTTGCGAGAACCTCAGCATCACTGCCAGTAGTGCCAGTGTGACAGTTGAAGTTGTACTGTAGTCAATGTATGTACATATTGGACATACCTTTTACTACTGTACAGTAAGTTTACGCACAACGCACTCATATCAGTCATATTATTCATATATTATACAATATGCATAAGTATAGGTACTTATAACTTGATAATAATAACACATCGTTTCTAATATCTAGCTGAGTGTCGGATAATCTGTATGACGAATTGACGATGTAATAAGATAAATCACACATATATACTTAAGTATAATGTTTCTCTTCTTTGATCAGAAATTCAGCACAACACTAAGTATAAACTCTGTACAAAACATTGAGATGCCCATGGAGGCTCAAAGTCGAAAACTGGAGTCGCATATTAAGTATTTTCAAAGTGCAATAGATGTTTTGTGCGTGCGGTGGCAGAAAAAAAGTATTTTTACAAAATATTGTTGATGGAAAAAAATAAAAGCGTGTTTCTAGTCAACAGTTTTTTATACTTTTCATAGCGCAAGCATGACTATAGTTCGCTTTTTCTTTTCGTCTTTCTGGCCAAACTTTGCTGACCAAAGTTCAGAACATATACACTACTAACAAACAAACAAAAAATAAGGCCCATTTGAAAAACTTGACTTTAATGTTTTTTAGAATAATTTACAATGAACTATTTTTTTAGGGGTATCTCCCTTTGTTGTATGTACAGTACAATAATAGTATGCATCTATCGTCTAGGTCCTTTGCTAAATTTCATCGAGTTGACCTTGACTTGGGGCAGGGCCGGCCTCTTCTTCTTGCGCTGCATGCTGTTGGGCTCGGGCTCGAAGGAATCGATTTCAGGATTGGTCGGATCCTCCTTGTGGCGCTTTATCCTGACCGCGACGTCCCTCTGGCGCTGCGCGAGCTTCTGCCGCGTCTCGGCCGGCGTCTCGTACTCCGGCGCGTAAAAGACGTGGAGCAGGCCGCCGTAGAAGTTGTGCCCGTCGAGGAAGCGCTTGGCCACCCTGGCGCTCTGGATGCGCTGGTAGTGCGCGTGGAAAGTCTCTGTGAACTGCTCGCTCGGGTAGCTCGGGAGTTTGACGAACTGTTTGAGGTCGCCGTAGGGCTGGAACTTGGACTTCAGCTGACGAAATAGGTCCAGCGCCGGGGTGCCGCAGACGACCAGGTGCGCTGATTCGTCGTTTATCGTGTACACCTTGACTGCTGTCTCTTTGCGGCCCTGCCTGTATACCGGCCTCGTCTGACACAGCTCCTGCTGGACGTGGTGGGCTGGCACCGCAGTAGCCGACGTCGACGCCGACTCCTCGGTCATCGGTGCCGCCGTGGCACCTGTTACACACACATGTTACGTTGCATTGTAGGCTACTACGTTTGGCATATACTTAACATTTTTTACGTTTTGTACTTAGTACTGCACGACCATGTACTAAAATTATTCTTATCATTTTGACATGCGTGTTATTCAGAATTGCGCGCGTCGCGACAACGTAGCCGATTGGATGATGCGAACTAATGAGATTTATGCGTATATATATATATAGCAGTTGCGGGGAATGTATAATGTTGGGATTTATGGGAATAATTACCGAATACGATATGACAATGTTTGTCAGTCAGTTGCAGAATTTGTTGTTTTGACAACTGAATAATTAACTAACATCCAATGAACTGTTTTTCTCTTTAGGGTGAGTATCTGAGTATTTAATTGTTACTTCCTTGCACACAATCAAGTGACGTTTAAAAGTTAGTATACGAATGTATGCATGCATGTACATACACAGTACAGTTAACCTATAAGTGCACTCTACAATCGCTTATTGCTATTGTGTATTATTGTAAAATTCACTTACCCGGAGTGACGAAAATGCGTTGAGTAATAACTAGGTATATTTCAGTGCAAGCAGTAAACAGCAGATTTATTTTTGAAATTCCTCACTTTCAAGTTATAAACATCAACAAAACTATCGATGTCTGAGTCTGACGTGGGATTGTGGGAAGTGTGTAAAAAGTCTCTTTTAACACAATATAGGTATATATAGGGTATCCCGTATCACTACAGTAAACTGGGGAACGTTCAAAAATAAACATGTGTTTGGCGTGAAAGCGGCAAATGATTTATTTTTTATATGGATGTTCACAAACGTTTTTAAATTAATAATTTTGCTGCGGAGCTTGTTCAGTGTGTATCTAAAATGCAGTTCCCAATACTAAATATGCAAAAAATCAATCCCTTCTTACTAAATGTTATTTTGATACATTAGGTATAATGTTTAATACTTAACATTGATACTTTTATTTTCCTTTAGTTTATTCTATTATAATTTAGAATGTACAACTGATGTTTAGGTTACAATTAATTCATTAGCCTTTTTTAATAACACATTTGAATTATTATCATCAGATTAAAATGAATATCTTAAATTTTTCATCAGATCTGAATCATCATGGACTTTTGGTTGGAACATTCATCCCGCTACAGTGAGCCGAATTTGCGGCCACAGAGGTATGTTATACATACATACATACATACATAATAATACTTAGTAATAATAATAAGTTATGAAAATAATTGAGCATGTTTTTTTAACATTAAAAATCGAGTAGGTAGGACTATTTCTTTGAAGTGTGAACATGAATAAAGAATATTGATTCTGTAAGGCTTGTATATACAACAATGCAAACAGTTTTTGGTAAATATGCAGAAGTGTGGATCCACCAATAACCCGACCCATTATACCAATATTCGCTGTGGGCATGTCTCCCCGCACGCCATCTGCAGGACAAAGTTGCCGAATAAACCTGGTTAAATTTGTATTGTGCCTATGAGACATCACAA
>JAPYYV010013437.1:0-16268 GCA_030522625.1 Copidosoma aretas
AAGGGCAGCGCGAAGATTCACCACGCGATTAAGAGACCAAACAGAGAAAAAAAAAAAAAAAAAAAAAAAAAAAAAAAAAAGAGAGAGGAAAAAACGTAGCCGTCGATACGGGAGGGGGAAAAAAGCAAGCCGGTAATTGGCTCCGCGGAACACAATCGCCCCTGTGCGGGGCTCCGGGTGGAATATCACCGCACGAAGGGCTCGTTCGTGTAACATCGTTACAGAGTCGGCCTTGTTGCGCGGACCGACGGCTGAAGAGCGGCCGCTACGACTCGCCGTGCCGTGCTGTACTTGCGCAGCGACAACAACGGGGCGAGCTCGTCTCGGCGCGTCGGACGGTATTAACGAGCAGGCTGGCCGGATCGAAAGCCGCATCGCGTAGCGGGAAAAAAAATGAGAGCGCAAAAACAAGGGGGGAGCACGAGCGTGCGTTGTTTTAGTTTTATTTTTATTTTGAATTTTTCCCCTTTTGTGGCCGGAAGCGCGTTGTCGGCATTATTTTTCAGGGCGAGGCTTTTGCGAAAATGAGCCGTGGACAGAATTTTTGTTTTTAAAATCCAAGACTTTCGCTTTTGTGCCTTTTGTAACATATTGCAATTTTGGAGAGACCGGCAGCACGGTTTTCGAATAATTGTGGTATAATATTAGGTGGTACGCGTGATTCATTCGAGAATAATCGTACGATGACAAAATTTTGAGTACAAATTAGGGCTCTTTGTAAGCCTGTATGCTCGCCTGTATGTTTAGTTAGCTGCATTTTCACGGCGTATCGATTGACACTGCAAAATACAGGTGCAGACCGAGTCCATTCGCTGGAAATTAAGTTCTGGGAAACGAAAAACTCATCGATGCCAAAACAAAAAACGGTCCCCGCAAACCGCACGATTTTTCCCGGGGGTATTTATTTTTTGCCGGTAAACCTTTTTTGATTGAACGGGTTTATTAGTTTTTCCAGAAAAACTGACGTATCGACGTTTTCGACTGACGTTGGTGGCGATCGTCGATTTCCCGTTTCGTTTTTCGTTACACGTCTGCCAAACGAAAAGTCAAACGTGTTTTCATTTCGTTCGAAAAGATAACAGAGAACCATTTCATTTCAATATGGAGCGTCGAGAGTGGTTTTTACAATGTTTTTATCGACAAATACATAATTCCTCGGAAAGGTCATGACTTTGAAAAATAGAAATTGGAGAAAAAAGAGTACCAGTCCGCGCCTACTTTTTCCGAGGATAGAAAAACAATCATCCCGCCGCGGGGCTGGAACTTCAGATTTTTACGACTCCCCGGCTAGATATTTGAAAAATACGGATTTCCGTTTTTCAAATCCATGTCCCGACCCCGAAGCTCGCTCCGGCACACCCTGCCGCTCGGTCGTCGGAAAAAGTCTGGCGTGAATTCGCCCAGCTTTGTACATATACACGCTGTTCCATAAACATACACCTCCGCGCTCTCTCCATCCTAATATTGCAGCACTGACTGGAGGGGCAGGGAGGGTGGGAAAAAATCGAAAAACCCGCCACCACGTTGGAGTAGCAATAGCGCCGCACGCTGAATATTCATGCTGTCGTTATCAACGCTGCCGCCCCTCATCGCTCCAGAGAAAGAAGGAGAGTACCGAAAGTTGTCATTAATTCGATCAAAATCATCCGCAACGGACCTCCACCGTGCTACATGGAGTAGAACAGATGCACCCGAACGTTGGGGTGCAGTGGCGTATGGCGCAGTACAGTTAGAGCATCAGCAGCAGCAGCAGAGGAGACGAAACTTTATGCCGGGGGATTAAACTAATTTATCGTCGCTAACTTTCGACTTGGACGTATATAGGCTCTGGTGGAGCAGAGGGGGACTCTCCGCGCGTTGCGAAATACGGTTAGCCGTAGTGTGGTGGTGGTGGTGGGGGGGGGGGGGGGGGAGACCAGGGGCCCCCCCGACGCCCGGGCGGGGGGGTATTTTGCTGATTCTCGGCGGCACTTTAGCTGGCTTTGAACTTGTCCGAGATACGTTACGAAAATTCAGTTTCGGGTGTATTATGGGCGCGATGGGTCTGCTGCTGCCGCGGACAGCGCGGGCTCTTGTTTCGGCGAACGATGGGTGCTCTGCTACCGAACGTTGGTTGCAGCAGAGTCCGACCGTAATGAAACGTTCCAGCGGAGTTACGTTGATTGAAAAATTGAAACTTGAATTGGCGATCATTTGGCGAAAAATGTGGAGTATACGTGCGGAGAATTTTTTTTTTTTTCAATCAAAGCGTTGGATTGAATCAAGCGTTTCGTTCGCGAAACAAAATTCTTGAACAAAAAATGTTTCAAGTCTATTAATGAATTGAAAAGCCGAAAAAGATTTCTTAATTCATGCGTGATTGGTAAAGGTGTCCTGTTTATTTATTCACCCAATTTTTACGCACATTGAAAACTTATTATCCAAGACGATCTGATATATAAAATGGCATCGACGGTTAAATTAAGTAGAAACAGTCGCCTCAGGTAAGACGAGTCAGTGTCAGGCGGAGATACGAAGCAAAACTAAGTAGAAACATTCGAGTGAGGTCAGACAAAGCTTATAATAGACAGACGCACAAATTAAAATGACCTAACGTTATCTGTGTTTGGAAGCTGTAAATATTTAAATTCGCAAGCTTTGATGTATAAAACGGTATCGTCGGTAAAATTAAGTGCAAGCAGTCGCCTCAGGTAAGACGAGTCAGCGTCAGGCGGAGCCAAAGACACGAAGCAAAACTAAGTAGAAACAGTCGAGTGAGGTCAGACGAGCCATATAATAGACAGACGGTCAAATTAAAATGATCTAGCCCGATCTGTGTTTGAAATCTGTAAATGCATTTCAATTGGCAAGTTTGGAATTATTGAAGAAATTGACAACTCTACTTCAACACTATATTGCGTTGTCACCAACAAAAAGTATTTGTGTGAAAAAAAAAATTTTCTCTGATTTATAAGTATGAAAGAAATAACGATCACAACATTTCGGCCATTCCACTACCGACAGGATGACATATATAGAGCAAGTCGAATAGAAGCGTATGATGATGAAAAAAGGCGCGCAGCTGAAATCGCCAAAATTATTTATACTGCAGGCTGCACATGTAAATACACGAACGAAATTTCGCCGACCGACGCAGCGCTTGTCGCTTTATAAGTAGCTGATGGTGGTACACACAAATATCATACACGCGCGCCCTCGCTGCGATTATCGTTTATTCGAGCATCGTAAAAAGTTTCCTCAATGGCGCAGCGTCCCCTCCCTCCCCCGGAGTCATTATCCAAAATTACGGCCGGCTCTAATTATGCGGGCTACAAAGCGCCTTTCGCCCCCACTCCCTCCTCGGTTATTACGCAATTTCCAAGCGGCGGAAAATGAACGAAAACATAAAAATGAAACACAGTCCAAGCCCCTCCTCCCACCTTCCCCTGGACTTGTGTTTGAACTTTGGTACATGTATGCACGTAAAATTCGAACTTCTGGTTTTTCACGTTTTTTTTTGTTTTTCTTTTCTTTCCGCGTTAAGTACGTTTTGCAACCGATTATGTTTTACGGATTGCACGGACACTGCGAATTCCCTGCAATGGCCCCTAATCGCTTTAAATCGCAAACTTATACGTACGGTGCAGTTGTTTGTTAATTCATCACTGGCGAGGCTTATTTCGGTGTTTTGAAAGCTCCCCCGCTCGAGCACTGCGATGCTCAAAATTTGATGTAGCATAAAACAGAAACTTTGCCTGTTCCACACTCGTGCGCGAATTTTCGAGCCGCTATTTTCGCTGCGTATTTCGATGCTCTCTCATATGCATGTATAAATAGTTGATAACGGGCAAAACCGAGTTTGCGCGAATCCGCTCTGCCACAATATCATACCCATGAATTTTATCGACGACGAGGCATCAACAAAAAAAATTAGAAGTTATAAGTTCATTTGATGAGCTAAAAACTCTTGGTTTATAATAGATTGGTCAGTACAGGGCTGTTATTAGGCCTCTAGGATACTTCCGAGCTGACCTAGCCACGTTACTTTGGGTAACTTGAAATAGATTCGAAAAAATTGATCATGAAAACGAATATCACAATGTTGTATAACCAAGGCTAAATGGATGAAAATAATGATAATAATAATGAACAATACCAACAATTCTAGTAATAATAATGACAGAGAGAAAGCAGTGCGGCATAATCGAACGTTCATCTCCCGCATACCACAAATTCGCGATATAACACGCCCTGGTTTTGCATAGATGAACATTATATACGTATACAGAGTCGAAAGTCCAGCCACCTGAATATAGTACGGTTTTTCCAATCGACGTAGCGCACAATGGCACGCAGATGCACAATAGCGCTCACGGGAGCTAATAATTTATCTCGCAAAGTGCGTCATTGTTTTGATTTTACCACACGCACCGGCCGAGCTTTGCGAAAAAAATCGCGGCCTCTCTCGGTGATCCAGAGCTCCGATGATGCCGCTACCTGCATGATGCGGTCGGCGCTCTCGCGTCGATTGTTCGATTATACGCGGTACAAAACGTTGATTAATTAGCGCTGTGGCCGCAGCTCCGGGGCTCCGTTGTGCGGGTTGATGCAGCGACTCGGGGCTCAATTGGAACAGAGTCGAGGATCCTCTTTTCGCGTTCGATCGAGTGTGAATCGATGTAAATAGCTCGAGTATAGACTGTAAATACACATGTTGTTTGACGGACCGAGAGCGCTGGAAGTGGTGTATTTTTCCGTAAAATGCATCACGATAGCAACGACGATAGGTGGTTTCGAAACAACTGAGCTGGCGATGTATCAATTATTTCACCAGCTCTATCTACCGAATCAATTATCATTATTATATTATTTTATCATCATATCAATGTTATTATAATTATTATTTTTTTCACTATTACTTCTGAATCCGCTATGCAACTGTATTTTATACTATATTGTTGTATCCTACCAACTGTATCCTACCAACTGTACGGTGAAAGCTTCAACACACTCGCAAACGCACCGGAATCTTAGGTTCGATCGGACAAGAGCTGTACAGCGAGACGGTTTGTTGGATCGTTCATCAAACTCTCGGTAACATTGCCGCGATACATTTGCGCGCAACCAACAGCCGTGTACGCGACCCTGAACTCGATCTCCCCAATATATATAGGCAAGAAAAAAACAACACAATATGGCATTCGTGTGACGAGACTGCGCGTAAAGAGGTGGGTATGTACTCACGTGCTGCTCAGCGAGATCCCTGGGGTCCCGATGATCGGAGCCGTTGACCATGCCGGAGGAGGGCCCGCTACCGGTGGCCCCGGCCAGGGCCTTTGCGGCTAGGCTGCCGGCCGGCGTCTGCGGCAAGCTCTGCAAGCACAATGCGAACGCACGGGTCAGCTGCTGATTCGGCGGTACACGGGGGTGTTCATTAGTTGAGGGCGGTGGCGCGCGCGCGTGCACGAGGGCGTAGTCCGCTCGTTTTGATAAGTATCGTAGGTGTTGATTGTAAGATCGATATACTCGCGTTCGTTCGGCAAAAGTCGATGTAATTACGTTGCCACGAGCGGGCGCCTCCTCGATCATTAGAATGTAAATCGAGAGCGGGGGCACGGAGGAATAGACAATTAAGTTCCATGCAGTGTACGGCCTGTGCGCGATACAACGGATGCGTCAGCTCGAAACTATTAATGAAATAACTTTGGCAGAGAGTGCTGTGCGCGTAATAGAAACTGTATTAAGTTGTACTCTTCGAATTACAAAATGGTGAAAAACGACTGCCTGTTCCAAAGTTTTAAGCATACGCAAAACTGGGGAAATGTTTTGATGTTCGTTCGAAATAACAATTTTATCATTAATGTAAAAGACTAAAAATCGTATCCGAAGAGAAAAAAAATGATGACGCATCACTCCTACGAAGCGTAATCGAAGCACGCGATTTTATAATTTGTTGTTTTTTTCGTCGCACTAAATGGAAATATCATTACGAGGAGAGAGCATTATCATGTTTTACTCTTTGGCACTACCATTTTACCGTCGTTTTCGTCAAAGAACATTTTCAATCATCAACTAATTCAAAGCGAAATATTTTCACTTATCCACGCTTACAACTTTGAACCTGTGTAATTTGACTTTTTAACATTCAGAGAGCAGTTGTACACAGAATCACGCGGGTACTGCTCTTGCATTAAAGAATAACTAAACTCGCACACGACCGTCCCAAGGACGACGAGCTATAAGTATTATCCCCGGGAATAATAGAATCTCCTCGCGTATCCCCGGGGATACGAAAACGCGTCTGCAGCTACATAGACGATCCCGCGACATTTTTCCCCGATATTTATATACAACAGCATGATCCAAGCGGTGCGCCCCCGAAGCGCGAAAAAATGGCAGATCGTAAAGCACACGGGGGAAGAAGAAGAAGAGCGCGAGGGGAGGTTGGGCCGCGCCTGCTTAAATTGACGATAAATTGCTCCGCTTATGGAGCAGCAGCCACCCCCCCCCCCCCCCCCGCGCGCGGGCCCTCCCCCCGCCCCGGCCGGGGGTGGGGGGGGGCCCGCGGGCCGGGGAGGGAAGAAAGGATGCCGGCTGTCCTGAAAGCATTTTTAATGGTCCCCAAAGGGCACGGCGCTCGCCTTTGTGAGGACGACGGCTCACCTATGTTACAGGTAGAGGTATAGGGTAGCGTGGATTCTTCCGTACGGGCGAGCCTCGCGCGGATGGGGCAAAAGCTCGGAGAGCATCGCGGGGCCCCTCGATCCTCGACGTTGAAGGAGGGGGGTTGTAAGGTTGATGGGTTATTGGTCTTTTGAGCCCCGGGGGAGCGGCTAATCGATGGATTTACGGGATCGGGTAGTCGCGCTGCAGCGTCTTCCCGTAATTAGCCGTCGGCCGGTGCGTTACGGCCGTATACACTGGGATCATCTTGTACGCCGTGCCGTTTTTCGAGGGCCGATCTCTCTGCTGTTGGATGGATTTTCTTGGAAAAGCTATTTCTCCGCCGTCAGGGGAGCTGTTGCTTCTGATGGGGTTGGGGGGGGGGGGCAGGGGGTAATTAAAATAATCGATTTATTTTGTGAAGAGTACAGCGAGTTGTCTTCAGTTTTCAGATCGAAAAAAGAGAAAATGAGCGAGGATTCAATTTTAGCCGCGAGGGTCGGGAGAAATGAGCGGAGTGAACTTTTTGAACGATCGATGATGAAAGAACTCTGTGGGTATGTGTGCCAGTGGAAAAAACAGAGAAGTTGTGTGACGAGATTTATAACGAGCCGCAGTAACATGTTTAACGAGTAACGAGAGAGCGGATTATGTTCAAGTTTTCAATTGCTCGTTCTGATACTTTTGTGGAAAATAGGAAATAGTTGACGCATGATGGCGATGTGATTTTTGTAAAACGCAAATAGGATAATTTAATAACGCGAACGTTGAAATCATAATGATACGTGATATTGTAGTGTGATAATTTGTTTTATTTACATCCGATCGACAAAGACACTGAATTATAATTTTTTTTTTTTCATCAAATTCGATACTATTTGACAAGGATGTATGGTGTAGCATTTAAACACACGTTGTTCAACAATGGATATCAAGGTCTGAATCAAGCCAGCATTAAAAACGGGATTCATCGTTAAAACATTCATACCTCATCGTATCGTTAATTAAAGTAATGAGCAACTGCATTAATTACATCGTGCCGAACGAAAATCAAATTTATTTTACGTTCGACGTTTCAACGCGTAAAGTATTTTAATTATGCGGCGTATCAATTATTTGCAGTTACGTAGTACCGATTGTACGAAATTTCGTAATAAACGGAAAAGGTCTGGATTGGAAAAAAAATATTATTGATAATAATGACGAATATAAAAATTATCAACAATTATCGTGTGGATTATTACAATTTTCAATAAAATTAGTTCGATAAATATAATTAACAATTAATATTTTGCAGGAGAAACAAATGGGCGCACTGATTGATATCACGTTACGTAAAATAAATGGGACGGTAGGTGAATAAAATTTATCAGTAATAATATACATATGGTTAAGAGTCCACTGAATTAGAGAAAATCCGTGTCAATTCGAGCGAAATAATACACCCTACCAATATCGAGTGCAGCAAGTCGATAGTCACGAAGCACCGACCGTGTAAGTCGTACGGAGTGCGATCGAACATCATTTCAATCATCTTTTTGCTCTCGACGACCGCTATTTGATCGAAAACACCGAAGTTGAACGACTTTTGCATCAAAATTCAATTTGGGCCGTCGATGAGCAAATTGAAAGTCCCCACGACAAAACCGCCCCTGCAAGCGCGCCGTTCTCAAGTTCTGCGAAAATTCAACGGAAAGACGAAAGCACCGGCCAAAATGAAACTTCCGATACACCAGCAGCGCCGCGCCGTCGACGCATCGCTCGCGATACACGGTATCACATCGCCAAAAACTTTCATCTCCCGCGTAGTCTCCTCGCGGCTAAGGAAAGAGGGGGGGAGGGGGGGAAGAGGCCGCGATACAAGATCCCCCCGGGACCGGAAATCTCGGCTAACCGCGCGGCATAAGATTCGACAAAGACGCCTCTTCTCTCTTCCCCCGTCGTCGTCGCCGCCGCAAGAAAAATTCCTCCCTCGGCTCGGAATCGCGAGAGCCCCCTCGCGGTACCCCTGCAGGTAGCTGGAGAGAGAGAGAGTAACCAGGCAAGACGCGAATCAACGCTGATCCGACGCGCGCGCGAGACGGTGGAGATTTCGCCCCGGGGCGGCACTTGGCGACTCGCGTTGTTCCCCGCGCCCTCGTTGTTCCCCTCGTTTCCCCGCGCGCCTCCGTCCTCCGCGCATATTGAAAAAGTTACGAGCCCTGGGAATACGTACGCGCGTATGTCTGCCCCTGTCTTTCCCTCGAGCTGCCGTCGACGCTGCGGACTCTGCGCGCGCGTCACTCGAGCGAAGACGAAGAAGGAGAAGAAGATTCGTGTCGCGGCGCGAGGAGCTTTGACAATTATGCGCAGCAGCAGCGAGTCTCCCGCGTTATTGCGGCGGGTTTTTCTTCCTCTCGACTTCTTATTTTTGCCCGTGCCCTCTCGAGCGCGTGTTTTGGATCCCCGCGGGGGGAGAGCTGTCGCGTGGATGTTTCGCGTCAGATTTTTCATTGGGTATTATTGTGGGTATTCGCGTCGGTTGAAGCATACGGTGTAAAGATTGTTACGTTTTTTGCTTCGAATAGTGGAGCGAAGAATTTTATTTCGACGAATGAGCATTGTCCATTTCCATGCATAGCCTTTTTTCGGGTGATCAAGTTCTTTACAGTGCGTCTCCGATTTTCATACCATGACACTTTTCCCCGTGTGATATGAGAGCTAGTACTTTCATTTGGCATATAATATGTAAGTCAGCAAGTTGCCGTGTACGTATATCACACAATAGCTAATAGTGAGAAAACTTTCGATTGTACCTGAACGTCATAAGCACCGCTTGCTTGGAACACGAGCTCTTACGAATGCATCGCAATGTCATTCCAGCCTTCTGTATTTATTAACACGTATCAACTGCAGCCAACTTAACGTTATAATATATTCCACCTCGGACGGTTCGAAGGAACAACAGGTGGGCGAGCAAAAAAAAAACTCGACGTTCCCACGCACGTGGGCACATAATCGCACTCGCGCGCTCATGCAAGTTTACCCGTTGTATACGGGAAACGAGTAGGCGCCAATTGGCCGAGAGATTCCCGGTCGTAGAAACTCTGCTCTTTCCGTCCCGTCGAGGGGAAAATCAGAGCGGAAGACGCGAGAAGAGAGAGAGAGGGGGTGACAAAAATCCGAGTTGTTATGACGCACGAATGCCCCGCCTGGGAGACGCTTTGCTCGTGGCACACATTCTCGGGAAGGGAGAAATGTAGCGAAAGTCCTCCGCAGATGTTGCTGCTTGCTATATGAGATATGTCTAAGGAGGGAGTTCAGGCGCGCGTTTTTGGCATTTGGATGGCGTTGGGTTTTGTCATTTAATTGCCATAGTCTTGTAGCTTTTGTCTGTACAGCTTGTAACAATTATGCAATCGTTTTGTCATGATTGAAGCGTATGTTATGTACCATACACGTAGTGAAGAATTATGTCTGGATTCGTATGGTATTGGAGGATTGCGAACATTTTCAATCTGCTTCTAGGTTTGCGAGAAAATTTTCATCGGAATGTTGTTTATGAATGACGATGTTATGAGAAACATTTCATATCTGTACATTAAAAATTATGGAATTCAAATAAAGACCTGGCATAAGGTTACTATTTTCTTATCTGCTCGTTCATGATGCGTCTTACCACATTCGACTGTTTCTACTTAGTTCGCCAATGACTTTCGTCGACGGCCCGTCTTACCTCACTCGACTGTTTCTACTTACGTTATTTTGCGAACGATAATAATCTCTTCTAAGTTATGATTCAAAAATATTCCAATAAAATATTCGTAAAAATGATGATGATCCACAAACTAAATATTAATTCTACACAGTTACATGATTGATAAAACTGGAAGTAACCATATAACAGTGTATGCTGTTATAAACAATCATACATACTATAAGTTCAGTAAGCCCTGCTTTTATTTGTCACGCAAACGATAAAACGTTATTTTTAATTATTTTTAATTTGATTTTTTTAATTGTTTACCCCAGAAAGCAACTTTTAATCACGCGTCGTTTACTTTTGACAAAGCCAACTGTTATTAATTCTTTAATACTGTAAATAGTCAACAAAGCCAAAACAGCTAACAAGCACGAGGCTCGCGATATCGTCGTAAGCTTCAAAATAGGACGGATGTTTGTGAGAGGTTTTGCGAAAAATAAACGACGAATGAAACAGGTATTAAGAAAAAGCTTCTTTGGACATGACGCGCTAATCTCGATGGAGCATGCCAAGATTAGTGACGGCGAAAGCTCTGCGCTCTTTCAAACCGACAGGAGCTAACGTAAAAAATAAAGTATACATGAATAGATGTAGGACATATGACTGTATTATACGTACAGCGGAAGAGAAAGAAAAACTGATTACCTCGGGACTTTTACTCTCCGACTGCTGTACGAGTGAAGCTTTGACTTTTCGCGACTCTGGGCATTAGCTGCTTCCATCTACGCGTATTAACTTTTGTTGCGATTATTACTGAGCTGGGGATAGAAATGAGGGGCATGGAAAAGAGATGGATAGAGTTGAATTAATGGCTGAATCGAGCACCAGCTCTATATAATATATATATTTACGTGGCCCTATTTATAACTTTTAGACTCGCCCTTTGGAACAATCGAGAGAGTTTAAAGTTGTGTGGAGATGTACAGTGTATTATACATAGGGCACGTATATATATACATGTACTGAGCTCAGGGCTGCTGGCGCCCTGGAAACTTGAAACTGAATTAAAGTAAACCAATTTGTCGCCCCTTGTCGAAGGTAGTATATATAGGTGCCAACAATCGATTCGACTTCTTCGTTCTTGGAATTATTTTCGATGGCTCGGAAAAGGAAATTAATCCAGCGGATGAAGGAAGCTAGAAGGAGGCGAAGATAGTTCATCGACGCCAGTCTATATGGGAGGGATCGAGAGCCAAAGAGATTCAAAGTGAAGTATTTGAAAAAAAAGAGCTGTTGCACACTCGGAAGGTTGAGGGTTCTTTGTAGGTGTCACCTACTGGTAAAATAGTGGATTTTTATATCATAATTATTCAAACAGCATCGAATTCAGCGATATACTCGAGATACTTCGGTATCATACGTCGCTATACAAAATTTAAGAGTGAAAATAATAACGGAAATCTCAAAAATCATCGCCAAGTGGTTCCTTAAAAATAATTTTTCCAAATAATGCAAAAATATTCACGATCTTGCGTTTTTTTTGTAACAATAATAATTCTGTGATAATAATTTCAAACTCCAACCAACTGTAAGTTAAATTTTTCTTGCTCCTTCGTTAAATTTTAATACCAAACGGTAAAGGTGTACCTAATATATGTATACGCAGCGATTATTTCATCCACTTTGATCGAAAAATCGTCCGTCCAAGTAATAACAACACAACAACAAGATTCAGGCACGTTTATGTTCCTCGCGACGTGGAACGAACGATTATTCGGCACGCGCACTCGAAAACGACGCTCACGAGCCTTTGTGCGGGGTCCGAGTGATGAAAATTTCTTACCCACGAGTATACGAAAAAGGTAACAGCAGCAACAACAGCGAGCGAGCGAGCGGGGAGGCAGACCGCGAGGGAGAGACCATAGGCCCCGCCGTCGTTGTATCATTATTTGTCGCTCGCGCGCGCACTTTCATCTGCTCACGGTCGACTTCTCGCCAGCTATTTTCTAATTAGAATCGGTCGCTGTAGCGCTGGGAGCAATGGGGAAGGAAGGGGGGGGGGGGGGGCAAGCCCAGGGAAAGAAAAGGAACGTTTTAATTGAAGTGCCTGCACTTTAATTAGGGACTCGGAAGGGGGGGGGGCGGCTTTGAGTCCGCGGGAGAAAATCTCCGCCAGCGGCTCTAAACACGCACACACACGTATATCGGCCAGTAGAGTACGAACTCTCTTTTGCCGCGTTCAAAGGGAGAACAAAACAAAGCAGGAAAAAGAAAGCCCAGGAAGAATCAACGCGGGAGAGAGTAAAAGTATGCGCGCGCGACAGTGGGCCCTCCCGGCTCGGGATAAGCGACCAGCGTAGGAGCTTCTGCCTTGGAAAAACGATCCGCCCGGAAATACTGCGATCGCATGGGACTATGCACTCTATAACCTCCGATGTACTCGTTACCATTAAATGTCACCTTGACCCCGTACCCTACCCCGACCCGATTCCTCGCTCTCTTCCCCATCCCCCGGACATAATACCCAGGCCCCTTATTTCATATTCCCGCTACATCTCCTGCTACGCCCCCGGTCCCCTCATTCCCTTTACTTTCCAGGTTGAATGAAGCAAGACAACCAGAGAGAGAGAGGGACCCGCATATGAATTATACAATTAAAAGTCAGTCGGACGGACGCGCGCGCGCCGGGAAAATAGATCCCGGACGGCGATGAATCACAGTTAGGGTCCCTCCGCCTACTACTACTACTGCTACCGCTGCTCTCATAATCAGCCGACGCGAGATATTATCCGCATGAATCGCAATAATACCCCCACTACCGCTGCGCGCCAGGTATAATATACAATGCTCGCGTACAAATATCGCGAGCCCGAGTCATTGCGCAACGCGTAGTTCCCGGTTCTAATAACGAGACGTTCCGTCACGATTAGGCCGCGCCTACGGGTTACCTCGGCCCTTCCCCTTCGCTCTGACGCTGTGTTTGTTTGTTATAAACTGCACCATCCACCCGTCACCGTATCATACGCAAGAGCAACGGACGATCGAGGAGTCGGAGGGGGCGCGGAAAAAGGAACGAATGAAAAATTGCAATTAAAAAAAAGTGCCGTGCGCCACGGATGGCAGTAACAGTAATAATCACCATCAGCCCCACGTCCGTCGCCCATCGGCGAGCACTTATACGTACTCCCCGGCTCGGCGCACTCCATACTTTGCAAACTTCAATTTCCACCTTTGACATCATCATCGTCATCTCTCGCGAGCACTACATTTAGTTTTTATCTTTCTCTCTTTCCATCCCTATCGAGTCACGACAGCCACGACGTCGACGTCGACGACGACGACGATTGTAGGCTGCAGCGCCGAGACGTTAATGGCTTTTCCCAGCTCGCGGCGCGCGCGCAGCGAATTTTAATGAGATTTATAATTACAAAGCACGACGCGGACTACTTTCGTACTACTGCGCTTTACGCACACGTATACGTTGTTTTGCGTTCACGTGGAGATGAGGTTTTATCTCCAGCTCCGGCCGCACGTTTCGTTCGTTCGCACGCGCGCGACCAGTTTTTCGGGAACCTCGTGCTTTTGTTGTTTTGGCCCCCGCAGAAGCGATGACACCTATACTCCGTCGCGTGCTTCGCCAGCTTCATCTTCGCCGCGTCGCCCGGGGAATTTCCGAAAAATCCCGAACTCCGATCCCGCGAACGCTCAACTTCCCTCCTCCCCCCCTTTTCCCGCCTGATGGCCTCTGATTCTCGAAGAAAAATCCCGCGCGCGGCGCACCCGTTAAACGCTTTCAGAGGCAGAATCGCGAGGCTGCAGACGCCAGCGGCGGTTAAAGATCCGGATCATCGCGTCCCTCGTATCCCCCCCCTCGAAGCCATCGTTCCCCTTTCCAACCTCCTTCTCCGTACAACGCATCACCCCCCAAAAAAAAACGCCTCGCATCGGTACCGCGCCCGCCTGCATTATGGATGCGGGACGAGACTACGGGCGCGCGTGTTGGGGCCGCGCCCGGGAGTGGCTGCAATCTCGATGCCGCGCGTCAGCGGAGTTTGCGAGAGACCGACGCCCGACGTTAATCTCTTTTCCCCGGCAGATCTGGCCCCTACGCGCGCCCAGGCGTGCTTTGTGCACTCCGGGCTCGATTTAACACCCCCCCCCCCTCTTCTTTTGCCGTCCGTCAACCCCCGTCGGACTTGTGTCCCGGTAGTTGAAATTTCCACGGTGGCCTGTGCTCCGCGCGCCGAAGGGTCTTACCCCCTTCTTGCGCCGAGTTTGGCGGAAGACAAGCAGGGGAGGGGGGGCGGTGTGATCAAAGTTGCTCGCCCGAAAGTGGCTCCCGCAAAGAGCATCGGGGATCAAAGTGCCAGTCGACGCGGGGGTGGAGCGCTGGCACGTACACTCGTGACGCGCGCGCGTCGCCGTATAACGGCTGGCGAATTTTTCGAGCTCGTCCGGGACGCGCGCGTTCGACGATTAGAATTTTCGTTCCCCGGGAAGCTCGCTCTCCAACTCTCCGCGGGTACGAACGGGCGGGGGGGGGGGGGGGCCGGGAAAATTACGTTGTCTATATCTGGTTCGTGGACGGAGGGCGCGTTAAAAGTTTGGTCGCGCGCGAATGTGGCTTGCCAAACGCGCGTCGCGGATATGGGGATGCTGTGCCCGAATGCAAAATGCTCGTGACGCTATCGAGCTGCTGCTGCTGCTGCAGCTGTAAAACCAGTGGGCCGGCAAACTTTAACGAGACCCTCGGGTGGATTAGAAGAGAGCGACGGGGGCGTGAAAAATTCGCACGCGCGTCCGTGTGGTCGGTGTAGTCGTGGCATCAAAAACTTGCTTTGTTTTAGCGCGCATGCGTGGAACATGCAGAGGTGTGTATGTATGTAGCATATGTGGGGCTTTTGCTGTAATTGTGCGTGGAAAAAACAAGCGCAGGAGACATTTTCGTAGTTGGAATGTCCCTTGTCAATTTCAAAGGTCGAAGCCGAAGATGATATTTCAAACGAAAATTCACTTTTCACTTTGACTTTCGTAAAATATGTGTACCAATTTAAAAAAGTAACGCTACGTTTGGTGTAACGCGTTTTTTTGAATTTTTGACGCACCCCAGCTCGTTATCCCGATGAATTATTTTGATCAGTCAAGGCTTTGCTCTGATAAAATATACTTGTAGGCTCAAAAAGACTCAAAATACTATCCGCTCTTGCGACGCTGTTGTGCAGAGGCTGAACCTACGTTGTTGTCAAGGAGCTGCACTACAGGCGCCTATGTAAATAATAAAGAGACAGTATTTTCATGTTGTGGGTTGCCAGAGCAATCAAAATTTTACATCCTTTTTACTTTAAAATTTATTTACAAGGTAAAATCGGGCCTTGACGATTAAAAGTAATTAATACACTGCACGAGTGATCAATCGAATCAATATTCATCAAAACCAAGGGATTAACGGTTAATAAATTTTTAATATATACGATTATTAGCACTATGTACATGAAAAAAAAAAAAAATGGGACTTTTACCGAAACAGAATATACTTTACATATTTTTAGTGTCAACACAACTTGTGCGGTTTTTTTAGCTTATACAGCTTATGAAACAGTTTAGAGAGACCGAGGCTTGATTATCCCCGAGTTTTCACTGAATTCGTGGTAAGTAAAGTCTCTCTACCATCCACCCCACGCGGACGAACAATATCGATAATTGCAACAAGGCACTGTCCGAATGAAGACAAGAAAAAAAAAAAGGCGCACACGATCCCGGAAACTCGCAATTGCCACTCTGAAAAACCATTATGCGACCGACCAGCAGCCGACGAGGCCACAGCTCGTACTCCATCGTCGCTGGCACAACCTTGATTAATAATCTCGCTCTGCAGTCGCCGCTGCCTTCGGCCCTCGGCCACCCACCCCCGCCTCTTTAGCCTCCATACGCGACCGCCGCCTGT
>JAPYYV010013439.1:0-17900 GCA_030522625.1 Copidosoma aretas
TAACTGTTGTAATCGTACTTGATGATACACGGAGTACCGAAGGTACGCCTCCAACAGGTTCAAATTTTGCCGCAACTCGACAACGTTGTGTGCGGGCACATTTTAATAAATTCAATTGTACACTAAACACCCGACAAGAAATAAGACCATCTTTGCAGCCTGCTAGTCGCGGTAAGCGGGATGCCTTTATTTTTCCCCAAAATGTACTCTAGCGGTTTATGATCTGTTTTTAGAATAATTTCCTTGCCGTAAATATAATCGTAGAATTTCTTGAAGCCGAATACTATCGCGCTAGCTTCCTTATCGATGATTACCCTACTTATTTCTTGTTTTGGAATTTTTTTTGACGCGTATGCAATCGGGCGCTCACTACCGTCTTTATACCTGTGCAATAGTATGGGCGGCAGCCCGTACGCGGAAGCGTCGCATGCGAGTACAATTTTTTCACTTGGATTATAATGAGCCAAGATGCGCGGTGATATTTGTTCTCTCTTAACCCATTCAAACGCCTTGTCACACTCTACATTCTATTTAAAGTCTGAGTTATTTGCGCATTCGTACAAGGCTTTAAGATTTTCTGAGTGATTCGGCAAAAATCGAGCATAAAAGTTAATTAGACCAAGAAACGCCAGCAATTGCTTTGAATTCTCAGGCCTAGGCACTTACACCATGTCCTGGACCTTTGATTTAGCCTTATGTAGCCCACGCTCGTCAATCACAAAATCTAGCACCTCGATACTCGCTCTAACGTACTCACATTTCGATGTATTAAGTCGCAAGCCACACTCTTCTAAACGCGTACAAACATTCATCAAATTTTCGACATGCTTTTCATCCGTGTCCCCAGTTATGTAAATATTATCCAGATAAGGAATAACGCCTTGTATCCCGCTCAGAATATTTACCCGATGTGCGTTGCTACAGTCAACAGTGGCCTTGAACTTTCTGCTACCGGTACCTGCAAATACGCGTGCCTCAAGTCAAGTCGCGAGTATCTTCTGCCGCCTTGAAGCACACGAAATATGTCTTCGATAAGTGGCAGCGGGTGATTATGCATAATAATAAATGGATTCATAGTTAATTTAAAATCCCCGCATACCCTTACCTCACCGCTACTTTTTATGATCGGAACTATGGGAGTCGCCCATTCGCTTGACTCGACCCGCTCCAAAGGACCAGCTTTTACTAGTCCCTCCAATTCGTTTTCAATTTTGTCTTTTAACGCATACGGTGCGTGTCTGGCCCTTAAAGCAATCGGAGTCATCCCTTCTTTAAATTTAACCGAAATTTCCCCTTTGTTATAACATCCGGGCTCTAGGCTAAGCAATTTTGGAAATTTTGTACTTATTTCTTCGCGAATACTGATTGAATCAAGCTTATAAATTTTACTCTGCTCGTTCACTAATAGTTTGAGAAGCCATAACCCGAACGCTCGCAGCCACTGTCGACCAATCAACGGCGGACCCGTTCCCGGCATTACCAAGCAACTTAAAGTTTCCATTTTATCATTTAGTGTTACTCGCAAATTATTTAATTGGCCTATCGGATACAACAGGTCATTATCATAGCCACGCAAGTACGTATTTGTGTCGCTCGAATTCAAATTATTTAGCTTTTCATCCCTAGTTTTTTTTTAAATAACCGAGAAATACGTACCAGTATCTATTTCATTGACAATTGCGTACCGTTAGTCATGAGTACTACATACATCAGCTTTACGTCGCTCGCAGTTACATTTTGCTCCAATTTGCCGCTAAAGTACCTAAAAGTGCGCTCTCTTAAACAAAAAAAATCGGTTTCACCATATAAATTTGCTGTGCTGCTGCCTGAAGCTCCATCTTCGTCCTCTTCTTCGCCTTGCAAGAAATTCATTTGATTACCTTTAAGTTTTTTTCTGCATACTGCTTCTAAATCGCCCTAGATTTTACAAAAGTTACATTTTGAATCGATGTTGACAGGCGTTGGCCCGATGATTGGCTTTCCCACAACAATAACATAAGCCTTGTAAACTTCGATTTACCTCGTTGCCGGCTCATTGTTGTGTTGCTCTCGTGCGAACACTCGCGTCGCACGGCCTTTCCTTTCGCGCTAGCTGGCCCCCACTAATGCTTGACTGTTTATATTTGTCGATGTTGCCAGTTCTCAGTGCAAAGATTTGTTCTTGAGAATTACGTTGGTCTAATGTCTGTTTTGAGCCAGCCGCGTTTTTCAGCGCGCTTTCTCTTGCTGTGGCCTCGTCAAGGGCAGAATCAAACGTTAATTTACTCGACTTAAATGATTCCACGCGAGTCGTTTTATCTCTAATACCGCAAACAAATTGATCACGCAAGGCCTCCTTTAGGTCTTCAAAATTACAATGCAAAGACATACTTTTTAACCGTGCTGCGAATTCTGCCACTGACTCTGTTGCGTTTTGCTTTGCTTGATTAAATCGACATCTCTCAATGACCTTTGACGGTTTCAGGCATAAGTGGTCGTCCATCAATTTCTTAAATTCGTCGTACGTTTTTGTAGCCGGCTTGCTCGGTGCACACAAATTTCTCAACAGCATAAATGCTTCTTCATCAAGTTTGGTTAACATTGTTACAACCTTTTTCTTGTCGGTGGCGATTTCTTTAGCTTCAGAATAGATCTCCATTTGTTCCATAAATAACTCCCAGTTGTTGCAATTAAGCCGGAACTCAAGCCTAGATAGCTCTGTCGACATTTCGCTACCACTATCACTTTTATCCTCGCCTTCAGCGACGTGTGTCTCTGACTCCGAAATTACTCCTTCTTCGCCGGCTACCTCCTCACGTACCACGTCAGCTAGCCTACTTCGTAACGTGTCCAGAGTCTCACTTTCGGTTACCTTTAAGTTCCTGGCTTTTAACTCGCTCACTGTCTACTCCTTGTTCAAATAGTAAATCCAATTTATGCCTTTGACCTTGTTACTATTGTCCTGCTCCTTGTTGTTAATTTTGTCACCCATTAACAATAATTTATTCACCTACTCGCAGCACTTTAACTTAACGATACGCGCACGAAGTCCTTTTACACTTTCATTTTATTTTATTCAAAAAATCCTATCCTCGTCGCCAGTGTAACATCTTGATGTAGGTTCGTATGAGACGGGTAAAGACAGGAGCAATAAGAAGGCAGGTGATCTAGCTTAACTGTAAATATATTGAACGTTACATACAAAACTACATAGCGTGTGTACGCGTACAGATTAAGGCAGAGACTGGCCCAACATTCGGTGCTCAAATATGATGTATAATATCCAGCGTTTGGAATCGTACGCGTGTGACTCACTCACATATACACTACAGTAAGGACCATCATCTCCGTCCTTTCGATCGCGAGCTCAAATCCGTGAACCTGAGCCACTCCGCCACGATCCTCACGACCCACCGCATTCTGCGCTCGGCCTCCTCACGGGATCTCGCAGTAACGTGCAGCGCTATATTATCAGCAAAGACCGTCAGCCCGACCCCCGAAGGCATTTCTAGGCGCAGAAGTCCGTCGTACACGAGGTTCCAGAGGTCTGGGCCAAGGGACGAACCCTGGGCGACGCTCGACGTCACACGCTTCTCTCTTTGGCCGACGGTCGTGTTGTAACGGAGTACACGATCCTGAAGATAGCTATTCAGGATCCGTCTAAGGTAGTCCGGTACATTTTTGGCTTCTCAACGCCTTTCTTATGTCCGACCATCTAGCCGAATTGAAGGCGTTCTTCACGTCACGCGTCACCAGGACCACGGCACTTCTTGTCTTATGAGAGGGTTGCCAGGCCCGTTTGACCGCCTCCAAAACCTCGACCACAGCCATCACGGTCAAGCGACCTACGCGAAACCTATACTAGTTGTCCGAGAGGGTGCTGGCGCCCTTTATACGACCTCGGATCAACTTTTCCAACATTTTTCCTGCATTATCCAGCATGCAAATCGGCCGAAATGACGACGGGGCCAGAAAGGGTTGGTTTGCCTTTGTGCAAAAGGACGAGCCTTTGGATCTTCCGACGCCAACTGAACATGCCGACGTGCAGGCACGCGTTAAACATGTCCAGCAGAGCGTGTGGTCGCTCCTCAGCCACGACCTTGGAGACCTCAGACGGTACCCCATCCGGACCGGGGGCCTTGCGACCCGGCAGGCCCGGAGCGACCCTGCTCATTTCTTCGATGGTGAAGAGTGGCACCTCACCGGCCAGAATGGCCCGGCGTCTCTCCTCAGGGTGTTCTGGGAAGCGTGAGTTGATCACTCTCTCCATAAACAAAGGCTCCATCGGTCCCACCGGGTCGGAACCGCGCAGTCTCCTTAGCGCGATCACGTATCCAAGACCTCATGTGTCCTTGTCTATGTCGGCTATGAGCTCGCGCCAGCATCTACGCTTGCTCACTTTGATGGCCCTCACCAGTTTCTTTTTCGCATCCCTGTACGCTGAAACAGCCTCCTCCGCGTCTCCACGACATCTGCGTCGCATCAAGACACGGCGGAGGTGCTGGGCTTCTGTGCGCAGGGGCGCTATTTCCTCGGTCCACCAGTACCTCGATCTCCGCTTTGACCTGACAGCCCTTTTGGGCATACACGCATCGCACCATTTCATGATGCGTCTCATGGTATCATCCACCAGCTGTTTGACCTCCACCGCATTCATGATCTTATTTAAATCGTCGGGAGGCGGCGCATCAGCCAGAGCTTTACGCAGCGCGGCGTGGTTAAGCCGCGCTACGTTCTATCCGGTGGCGCGCGCATGGGGCACTTTGTGCAGATGGGCACCACGTTCCTCACCTAATGTAAAGGTGACGTACTGGTGGTCGCTCGCAGTGTAGTCCTCCAGGCTGACACCCGCGCCGCAACTCCTGGCATCGCTAGGGTCACATCGATGATCGAGCCCCTGGTGTCTTTTCTCCTGAACGTTGCTGTATCACGAGAGTTCAAGACGATGAGGTCGAGCCTTGCGGCCATTTCCAACACCGCTTGTCCTCTAGGATCGGTTCTCGACTCTACCCAAGCGGTGGCCTTGGAGTTTAGGGCGGCAAGGAGCACGTCGCCACCCTCCCTGCACTTACGAATAGCATCCTCGAGAGCGGCAAGCCAGACCCGAAAGACGGGCATCGTAATTTTTGGGGAGATGTAGCAGCTTACGTAGGTAACGCGACCACACCTGATCCACACCAACCCCTCTCCGACTCCAGAGTTGGAGACAGAGAGTTGGTCGGATCGGATCCCCAAGGCCGCGACACCAGTCCTGTCGCCAAACCAGCTACGAGCCGGAAACGTGCAGTACTGCTCGCTCAATATGAGCAAGTCCACACCCCAGTCACGTGCGAACTGGTCCCGCAGGTACTGTGCAAGTCCACATCTACTCAAGTTTTCTCTGCAGGATTACCGACATTTTTGTTGCGCTGCCCCTGCAAACGCCCAGGTCGCCCTGCACCCAGCAGTCCCAGCGAGCGACATGGTGGGTATCCGACTTTGAGTCCATGTTCTAGCACAAGTAGTTCTGCACATCTTTTGTGCTGCAGCTACTGGCCACATGTCCCCTCTTGCCGCACCTCCAGCACGCCCCAGACCTGTCGGGTCCGCCACACTGACTAGCAATGTGGCCAAAGCCCAGGCACTTGAAGCAGCGCTCAACTTTAGACTTAAGAAAAACCCTGCAGTTGACCCACCCTATCCTGAGATGGTCCCGCCCGTTGAAAACCGCCGCCGCCAATGCAGGAGCCTCCACGTAGGCAACTCGATTGCTCTGATCGCTCTGGACGAGAGTCTCACAACCAGATCAGGGGCTGCTCCCTCGTCGAAGCAGCCCTTGATCGCTGCCTCGAGCTCCTCTTTTGTGACCGTAGTGTCTATGTCTCGGATCTCCCAGGACAGCCGCGGGACGAGGGCCCCAACACCCCCAGTGTCACCCACCACCTTATGCAACAGTGTGGTGAACTTGTTCCGGCTCTTGCTGAGGGTGTTTTTTAGTTCAACTAGGACCCCACCAGTCCTTGTCTCCCTAATGGCTCTCACATTAACTCTGAGTTCGTCAACCTTGACCTTCTTCATGAGGGTCAGAACCTCCGAGTATTTCCTGCCCTCAGCTGCTTTGACCAGGAGAGCCTTCGATCTAGCCCTCGGGCGAGAGAGGACCTCGTTTTTGGAAGTCCGTGCCTTCTAGCAGCCGACGAATCTTCCTTTTTCTTCTTCCTCTGGACCTCTGTCCACTTTTCTTCTTCTAGCTGCTTACTCTCAGCTCCTTCTGGAAGGGGCTGAGTGGCAGACTTCGTTTTTTCGGCTGCTTTGCAGGGTTTCTTCTTCTCCGCCTTCTCTGAGCTCGGCGTTGCTGAATTTCCGCACGCTCGATGCCGGTCTGAATTTCGGTCTTGGTGTTTCCAAACTGCTTGCACAGTTTGGAAAGGCCCCGCATCATACCGACCAAGTACTCCACCAGAGTCTTCTCCGAAGTAAGTGATGGCAGCTTACCTGCCTCCTTCTTCTCGCAAAGCACCGACGATGTAGACTCCGCGTCAGAGCCCACGGTGTCTGTAGACTCCGCGTCGGAGCCCCCGGTGTCAGAGTCTGACAACTCCGCCAGTACCTTATCTGCTACTCCTAATCCTTCTGTGGTTGTAAATTTGGGAGCCATAATTGTAATGAGACCTTCACCCCTATATCCTGACCGACCCATCTGGATCCCTCCGTCTATGGAGGTAGCCGACGTGGCCTCCCCAGCATATGCCTGAAAGAGGCGGCGCCGGACTGGGTGCGTGATATCGGGGTATAGCACGCCCTGACGCGCTAGCCTACCTCCACTTCCTAGAGCTTCACACCCCAACCAGAAAGTGTTCTACTCTCTGGACAGTTTCTGGCAGACATCACGAACCGGAACTTACTCGCCAGGACCAGACTAGGCAGATCTGGAACGCGACTATACGACGGCACAACTCGGCAGGGCAAAAGCCAATCAGAACGTGGCAACCGGTTGCTACCCCACCCCGACGAACCAAACGCGGCCCAAAGCCGGTTGACTGGACCTGGCTAGGCATCCAGCCTCCCGTCTTGCAGTCAGCAGGAGCCAACGACAGCTTGGGTCACCTCGGCACGCAACCTCGGATGCGCCTCCATGCCCAGGATATCCTTTTGGCCGCTCACGGGTCGCACCGCACGGCAAACGTGGCGGGCCCCTTCACCCAGGGCCGGCCTCCTCAGAGAAAGCCATTTACACTTATTTCAAAAGTCACAGAAATGGTAAACTGGGTGGAAGGGCAGTATAGGTGTGTACGATGGTGATGTGCTTCCCGTGTCCGATCCGCGACTATACAGAGGCAGCCACCAACACGGGATGGTGCTAGTGTATGTGTATGTAAGTATTTTAAGGATTATGTTTAGGGATGAAGGACATTAGAGTCGTGTTAGACAGGACAATGTGTGAAAAGTGTTTGTGTGTATGTGTAGTGATTGCAGTCAGCAACGGAACCGCTAGGACCCATCTGCCTGACCCGCCAGCACCCAATCACGAGCCTGCGATCCGGGAACCCAGTACCAGCTGGTTCTTGCTCTGCTTTGTAGTGCAAGCACCCATATAGTCTCTTAAGTGGTAGTAAGCTAGTGTTATACAGCCCACCACGTATTTTTTATTCTAGAGACGTACAGCCTTTTAAGCGGTAGTAGCCTAGAAATATCCCAGTCACCGCATTGGCCTCACCTCCCACAGATCTCATAGCACAAGCAAGCAGCAAGGCCCCGACGGCCGAAACAAGAGAATCCCACCGCGTAGTGTCGCTTTTGTGTTAGTGTAATGCGTGTACATGAGAGGAATGTATTCACCGCCACTCACCTCTGTATCTACATGGCTAGCTGGTGTGCTGTTAGTTCTTTGAAGCCCTGTTACCCGACCTAGGCTGCAAGCAGCACGGTCTTCGACAAGGTAACGCATACTATGGAGGGAGAGTATTAGTAGTGGTAGTTTTAGTAGTAGTGGGAGAAGTGGTAGTAGTATTGGTGCCAGTACTCGTCGTGGTAGTAGTAGAAGTTGTAGTAGCGTAAGTAGTAGTGGTAGTATTAGTTGTAATAGTAGTAGTAGCAGACCCGGTAGTATTAGTCGTACCAGTAATGGTGGTGATATTAATAGTAGTATTTGTGCTAGTATTAGTAGCCTTAGTAGTAGTTGTAGTAGTAGTAGTAGTAGTAGTAGTAGTAGTCGTAGTAGTATTACTGTTAGTAAAAGTAGTAGTAATAGTGGAAGTTGTAGAATTAAAAGTAGGAGTAATGGTAAAAGTACTTCTAGTAGTGGTAGTAGTAGTTTTAGTGGTATTAGTGGTAGTTGTAGTACTAGTGGCAGTAATACTCGTAGTGGTAGTGTTGGTAGTAGTTATTGTTGTACGAGAAGCAGTAGGAGTAGTATAAGTAGTAGTAGTGGTAGTTGTAGTGGTGCGAGTTATAGTCGTAGTAGTAGTAGTAGTAGTAGTAGTAGTAGTAGAAGTAGTAGTAGCAGTCATGATTGTGGTAGTAGTAGCAGTAGAAGTAGAAGTATTAGTAGAAGTAGTAGTGGTATTAGTTATTGTGGCCGTAGTTGCAGTATTGGCAGTTGTAGTACAAGTGCTGGTTGTAGTGTTAGTAGTGATAGTAGTAGTAATAGTGCTAGTAAAAGTTGTAGTGGTAGAAGTAGCAAAAGTTGCGGTACTCGTGGTAGTTGTAGTAACATATTCGTGTAAAGGTACATTTGTACAGTGCGTTATTCTCCTGCAATAGGCCGTCGCACCTCCTTAGAAACGTTTTGGACTTGATTTCTTAGGACTTAGGTGTACCATCCATCAACTCAGCGAACCCGCACTAGGGAACAAGGTGGGAAAAATCCAGTGCCCGTTGGTGCACTAAATTGGCCCATTGCACAAGGATTAGTTTACCATCTATCCTCCAATTATATATGGCAGCCAACCCATCCCTCTGTAGCAAGCCTCCTCAGGTTCCAGGTCAGACGCTTTGGCCATGGAAACCAACCGTCTCGATTCTAGCTCATCAAGGCCGAACCTTCGAGACGATTGTTTATGTATCCATGCACACGGGGAACCACGGGTCGGCGCGTCTGCTGAATTTGCGCCTGGAGTCACTCATTATCGCTAGATACGGGCAGAGTTGCGAGGCTCTGAAATCTGACTCCGCTAGATCTTCTTTAACCGTTTTTCAATTAGATGTAAAACATCGCTTTCAACATTGGACAGTCGGTTGTACCTCACCATTTAATCGCACTTACAGTCCTTAGTGGAGTCTTTTTAGAGTTCTTATAGAGCCTTTTAGTCTATGCACTACTGATTCTAAGCTTCCACTATTGCTCAAATGGCTTCAAGCCATGTTGGTGATCTTCAAGGCATCACCTGCCTATCGCTTTCGACGGAGTCTTACGATGACGCTCAATGTCTTTAATGAGGGAATAATAATGTAAAGACCAATGAACGGAAAAATCTCTTTCGCCCGTCAATCCAGAGGATTCCTTAGGGCCTAAGTCTCTCAGCGTTGCCCTCATCACGCTCTGACCCCCATTCAGGAGAGACTTTGGCCAGTGATTCGAGATTTAGTTGAGATAATCGAGCTCAAGTATAGGCAAGCTATCCCATTCTCTCATACCTACTTAACGGTAGCCAGAAACGTAAACCTGATCGAATTTGGTCTTGACACCTCGCATCATAACCAGTTGCACTCATGTATCATCGATTTCTTGATACACTACCTCTTGGCCTATGTCGCCCAAAATAGATAGGGACAGAGGGAATCTCGTTAATCCATTCATGCGCGACACTAATTAGATGACAAGGCATTTGGCTACCAGTTGTAGTAACAGTGTAGTAGTGATGATGGAAGTTTTTTTTTTTTTTTTTTTTTTTTTTTTTTTTTTGAGGAAAAATACATTTACGCACACCGCAGGGTCTGCGGTAGTGTGGGACTCAACGTGAATCCCTCTAATTGGAAATTTCCAACAGAGAAGATCAACTGATACCCACTAAATAACCCCTTATGCCGCGTGGCTTTTGTTCCGTCCCGGCACCGCGTTAGCATTACTTCAGGGCGGAGCCACCAGGGAGGACATCGTACCTCACAGCATTGTCGAGCAAGCTCGAACACCAGTCGCTGGCATGTGCCGACCGACCAAGAGCCATGAAAAGGGCAAGAGATCCCCCTTGGGTCAGCACATCTCGTCCAACCTTCCAATCTGCCAGCTTTTGGGTGACGTGCGTCTCCTCGCTGATAACGACTTTAACATCAGCGCGGCTTAGATCTGCACGAGCCGCGCTCTACACTCGCTCTGAAAAGGACGTGAGGTCCTTGGAGGGCAACATCCGTATTCAGCCTCACCGTAGGTTAGTTTTGCGAGCACCTGTTTTTCGTTCGGTGCTTCTCCTTGCTGATGAGCCACAAGGCTCAGCGCAGCGTGGATACGCACGAATTATCCTGCCTCCTCACTGGCCACACAGCCTCGGGCACCACCTACGTAGGGGCCCCCACTCGGCGTTCAGCGGCTCTCTCTTCTTCCTTCTTTAGGCGTATAACCGACTGGACACAGTCTTCCACAGCCCTCCATGCGTCCTCGGTGCTAAGCATCTCGGGAACGATGTTTTAAGGCGGAGGTACCATGCCTAAGCGTTCCGCAAGAAGCTCGCGCTGACGGTATCAGCCATCAGAGGGCAGTTGTCGCATCTGGGAGATGCTTTCACCGCCATCCGATGGAGATAGGCATTAGACTGACCGTGTCCAAAGAGAAACTGGGTGAGGAAGTAATTAACCTCACCATGGTCTTGCTGCATCCACGGCCTCAGGTCAGGGGTCAGCCGATGCGTCCATCTGCCAGCTACGGCCTCACTCCACTCCCGATGCCACGTCGTCAACGTTTCCTCCCGCCTGTCGTTATCGTTTCGGGCACCAGGAGACATAAATTACTCCCTGCGCTCCCTGGCCAAAAACACGACGGGGATCGTTCGCGCAATGACCATAACAGTTGCGGAGGAAACCGTGCGGTAGGCGCACGCGATCCGGAGAGATCCGAGACGCTGTACCGAGGTCAGCTTTTCCCGAACATCCCGTCTCGCCACCAACATTTGGCATTAACCGAGATAACGCTCCTGAAACCTTGGCCGCCTTTTCGGCTGCTTCCTTAATGTGCTCCCAGAAAGTAAGCCGAGAGTCGACCCACACTCCCAGGTAGCGCACCACCGTGCTTGCGCATAGCGCCTCAACGTTCACGCGGAATTCCGTGCCAAACCATCTCTGCCTGGTGAGAACAATCATTTCCCTCTTTTGGATCGCCAGTTTAAAACCGTGATCCCGCAGCCACTCCGCCACTATAGCGACCGCCCATCCTATCTTGCGCTTGGCCTCCTCACGGGATCTTGCCGTGACGTGCAACGCGATGTCATCAGCGAAACCCGTCAGGCCGACCCCGGAGGCATTTCTAGGCGCAAAAGATCATCGTAGACGAGGTTTCAGAGGTCCGGGCCCAGTGCAGAGCCCTGCGCAACCCCCGACGTTAGACGCCTCCCCCTCTGCCCACCTTAGTGTCGTACCGGAGAACACGATCCTGAAGATAGCTATCAAGGATCCTTCTAAGGTAATCCGGTACATTCTGTCTTCTCACTGCCTCTTTGATGTCGGACTAGCGAGCCGAGTTAAAAGTATTCTTGACGTCAAGGGTCACCAGAACACAGGCACTTCTCGATTTATGAGATGGCGCCCATGCTTTTTTGACTGCCTCTAGCACCTCGCCCACAGCCATGACGGTCGAGCGACCCTGACGGAACTCATACTGGTTGTCCGAAAGGCTAGTTGCCTCTCGTATGCGAGTTCGGATCAGCCTCTCGAAGAATTTCCCCGCAGTCTCCGGCATACACAGCGGCCGAAATGACGACGGGACCAGGGGGGGTAGTTTTCCCTTATCCAGAAGGACGAGCCTTTGGATCTTCCAAGTCTACTGAACACACCGACGCGCATACACGCGTTGAACATGTCCAGTAGAACGTGTGGCTTTTCCGCGGCAATGACCTTCAGGACTTTGGCTGGCACCCTGTCGGGACCAGGGGCCCTTCGACCAGGTGTCCCCGACCCAGCCATCCTCAATTCATCAAGCGTAAAGAGAGGGACTTCTCCCCCTCTGATGCACTCCCGACTCTCCCCAGAGTGTTTCGGGAAGAGGCAGGAGACCACGCTCTCCAAAAAGGCAGGCTCCATCGAGGCCACAGGATCGGAACCGCGCAGTATTTTCAGCGCAATTCGATATCCCAGACCCCACGTGTCTCTGTCCACATATGCGTTGAGTTCGCGCCAACACCGGTTCTTGCTCACCGTGATTGCCCTCACCAGGTACTTTTTTGCTTCCCTAAACGCAGCAGCAGCCACCTCCGTGTCCGCACGGCTTCTATGTCGCTGCGCAACACGCCGGAGACTCTGCGCCTCCCCGCGCAGGTAGGCGATCTCGACCGTCCTCCAGTAGCACGACCGCCGCCCTCGTCTGGTGTTCCTTTTTGGCATACACGCGTCACACCATTCCTTGACTCGTCTCATGGTGTCCTTTACCAGCGCCTCGGCTCCTGCCGCTGCTGAGATGTTATTTAACTCAGCAAGAGGCGGTACGTTGGCTAAGACTTCTCGAAGCACTTCTCGATTAAGTTTTGCCACGTTGCATCATGCAGCGCACCTTCGAAGCACCTTGCGTGGGTTCGCACCATTTTTTTCGTTTATCAGGAAAGAGACATATTGGTGATTGACTGCCGTGTACTCCTCCAGGACTCTCCAGTCAGACATTTACGCCGCCACACGGGGCGACGCAGGCGTCAGGCCAATGATTGTACCACTGTTGCCGGGCCACCTAAACGTTGCTGAACTTCCCGAGTTCATGACAGTGAGATCAAGCCTTGCGGCCATCTCAAGCACTGCCCGTCCTCTGGAGTCGGTTCTCGGCTCTCCCCAACTGCGAACAGCGTCTTCGAGTTTGGCAAGCCGCCCTCTAAAGACACCAACAGCTATATTAGGGGATATGGAGCACCTTATGTACGACACGCTACCACACCTGATCCACACAAACCCCACTCTATCTCCAGTTTTGGAGACAAGATATTTGCCGCTGCGGATAAGTATGGCTGCGCATTCAGTCCTGTCGCTGTACCAGCCCCGACCCGGTAGTTCGCGGGACAGCTCGTTTAAAAAGAGCATATCCACACCCCAGGCCCGTGCGTACTGGTCAAGCAAGTCATGCGCAGCAGTAGACGCAGAAGTAGTAGTAGAAGTAGTAGAAGTAGTGGTAGTAGTAGTAGATGTAGAAGTATTAGTAGTAGTAGTACTAGTAGTAGTAGTAATAGTAGTGGTAGTAGTAGTAGTTGCAGTAGTAGTTGTAGTAGTAGCGACAGTAGTAGTAGTCGTAGTAGTAGCAGTGGTGCTAGTAGCAGTGGTGCTAGTAGTAGTAGTAGAAGTAGTAGTAGTGGTAGTAGGAGTAGTAGTAGGAGTAGTAGTTGTAGTAGTAGTAGTAGTAGTAGGAGTTGTAGCAGTAGTTGTGGTAGTAGAAGGAGGAGTAGGAGTAGTAGTAGTAGTAGTAATAGTAGTAAAAAGTAGTAGTAGAAAGCAGTAGTAGTAGTAGTTTTTTTTTTTTTTTTTTGTATGGTGTGGTAATGCTTTTACTCACATCGCAAGGTCAGCGGTAGTGTGGGACTCATGCAATGGTGGTTTTTTTATTAGACCACTAAAGACCCACTGGAACCACCCCCCCCCCCCCTCATGCTGCATGGCTGTTGATTCACCCCGGAACCGCGTTAGTATTACTTTAGGGTGGAGCCGACAGGGAGAACATCGTATCTGACAGCATTGTCGAGCAAGCTCGCCCACCAGTTGCGAGAGGTGCCGTTTTTCTTAAGTCCTGGAAAGGTCTTAAGGTCCCTGAGAATTGGCACCCGTGTCTAGCTCTCACCATTTGGCCGTAGTTTTGCAAGCGTTATTTCTTTTGCTTGATGCCTTCCCTTGCTGATAAGTCATAAAACTTAGCGCAGCTCGGGTTCGCATGGATCATCAGGCCAACATCTTTCTCTTCTTCTCCTTGATCATCTACTGTTGTTTTGCCATCAGCTAGGCCTTTGAGAGATCCTGGCTCTGGCTTCTAGCACCGCTTGCCTGAAGACCGGGCAGCTTCCACTTCCAGCTTCATGCTTTATATCCCCTTCCTTGCATAGAAAGCACTTTGTTTCACGATTGCAATCTTTTTTGCGATAGTTGCAGCCCCCGCACTAGAAACAAAGCTTCGATCTGTCTTACTCCTTGCATGATGACGACATGTGCCCTATCCCAAGGCACCTGTAGCATCTGATGACTTTAATTGCTCCCCTCACTAAGCAGGAAGCGAAGCCTACCTTAAGTCTGCCAGTTTGCCACTACTACTAGTACTACTACTACTCTTCCTCCACGGTATGCGTCACCTTGTCGTAGACCATGCTGCTTGCAGCCTAGGTCGGGTGAGGGGGCTTCAACACTAACGGCATACCAACCAGCCATGTAGAGAGGTAAGTGGCGGTAAATGCATTGCTCTAACATACACACACTAACACACACTACACTAACACAGAAGCGGCGGGACTTGGTGGAATTCTCTCGTCTAAGTTGTCGGGGCCTTGCTTTTTGTGTGTAATATGAGAGCCTTGGAAGGTAAAGCCAATGCGGGGATCTGAATAATACCAGGCTACTACCGCTTAAAAGGCTGTACGTCCCAAAATAAAAAAGACGCGGTGGGCTAGACTATACTGGCTTACCACCGCTGAAGAGACCATACGGTGGATTTCTCCATAAAGCATTGCTACCGGGCTCTGGGATTGCAATATGGTGACTCGGTACTAGCGATTCGGGGGGTCGGATCCTACCGGCGCTGCTGCTGACCGCAATCACCACAAGATTACACTAAGACTTTTTGCCAGTTTTTTTTATTTTTTTATTTTGTAGGTAGTCAGACGGTGGAAAGCAAATATAAATAACGTCAATAAAAAATTTCTACCCAAGGCGGTAACCTACACGAGGAAATTCGCCGTTAGCTCCGATCCGGTGCAAGCCCGGGTGGCTGGCGCAGGCCCCACGGATTCTGGGGGTGGGGGGGGGGGGGGGGCGCAAAGACGTTAGGCACGGAGCGTGAGATCTGCTAAGTATCCTTCAGTTGCCGTTTGGAGCAGCTAGAAGATCAAGCTGTTCAAGTTTAGGTAGTGATGTTAGCAACGTTAGTGCTGTTAGCATTATCAGCAATATAACGCAAGGTGATCTGGAGTGCATAGCGGGCAGAGGGGCTCAACTTATGCAGGAGAGGGCAGAGGAGTCTGGCCTTGTAAATGCTGCTTAAATGGCGAATGAGAAAACTCTTGAGGATATCCGTGTTAAATACGCTAATACGGCAAAAGTTGTCAAGGAAGGCATAGCGTCCGCCTTTTAGAGCCTAAAAAAAGCAGAAGACAGACGATTACTCAGCTCGAAGAGGGAGAAATCCTTTTACCGACGTATAGAGGACGCTTTCAAGTCTGTTCAATGGCGAAGTAAAAGTAGGGAGAAAGTCCGGGAGCAGGTTCAGAGAAGGACTCTGAAAAAAGCACTGAAAGAAATAGACAGAGCTAAGCGTATGAGAAGTCCATCGGAAAGCCCAAAAGGACATGCTAATACGCAACAGCAGACAAATAAGAGCAAGTTAGCCGAAAATAAAAAGGCAAAGATAAATTTAATGAGCCAGAGCTGCCAAAAACGGGTGACAGACTTAACAAAGGTGCTGGTAAAAGTCGCTGCAGAACAGACCTCTGCCACCGTACTTAAGTCGCTGAAAACAGTCTATAGCCCTGAATCAGTGATAGCCACTGTGCAAAGCGTTCAGACGACCGAAAAAGGAGACGTCCTGATGAGGGCAAAAGGTATTAGGGATGTCACTGTTTTTTCCCAACACGTTGGAGAAGCAGTGACTGACAAGGGTACGGTCCTTTGCAATGAGCGCAAAGTGACTGTTGAAGTCCGTGACCTCGACGCTTTCGCGAAGATACAGGAGATAAGGGGAGCGTTGGAAAAGGTACTGGACACCCGTATTCAGGACACTGACCTACGCCTTCTTATGGCAAACAGGAGGGGGCAAAGGATGACATTTGTGGTTCTCCAGGAATCCTAGGCCAAGAAGCTCGGAGAAACAGCCAGATTAAAGGTAGTCTTTGTCTTCAGCCGAGTGAGAAGGACAATCAAAGTCATTATAAGCTACAGGTGCCTTGTGATTAAGCACCTGTCGTCATCATGCAAGGAAGAAGACAGATCGAAGCTTTGTTTTAAGTGCGGGAGCTGCAACCATTGCAAAAAAGACTGCGATGGTGAGGCAAAGTGCTTTCTATGCAAGGAGGGAGATATAAAGCACGAAGCGGGAAGAGGAAGCAGCCCAGTCATTAAGCAAGCCTAGAAAGAAGCTAGAGCTAGGATCCCTCAAAGGCCTAGATCATAGCAAAACAATGACGAGGCCGACCAATAAGTGTAAATGCAGGCTGCGCTGGGCATTTATGCCTATCAGCAAGTAGGAGCACCGAGCCGAAAAACTAAGTTCGCAAAATAACTTTCGGCCCTGAAGAAAGCTAAGTGTAGATGTTCGGTCACAGGGACTTCAAGTCCTTTTTAGGATGCCTACGAAATGCAGGACTGGTGAACGGATGGTAATCTGTAATTACCTGGGCACCCTTAAGCCCTTTTTAGGGCTCTTGGGTGTTAATTACATGCCAGCGATTGGTGAGCGAGATTTCTTGACTATGCTGTGAGGTACGATGTCCTCCCTGGTGGCTCTACCCCGAAGTAATGCTAACGCGGTTCCGGGGTGGAACAAAAGCCCTTGAAGAAGGGGGGTTTAGTTGATAGTCGTGGTTCAATAAAAAAAATCCACTGAGCCTAACACTACCGTTGCCCAGCGGTGTGCGTGAACGCATTCCCCCTCGCAAAAAGTACTAATACTACTAATACTAGCACTATTACTATTACTATCACTACTAACACTACTACCAGCACTACTATAACTACCACTATTGCCACTACTACTACTACAACAAATACTACTTCTACCAATACTACTCCTTCTACTGCTACTACTAGCCCTACTTTTACTACCACAAGAGTTACAACTGTTTCAACTACTACTGTTTTTACTACCAACACTACCATAGTACTACTACTACTACTACTACTACTACTACTACTACTACTACTACTACTACTACTACTACTACTACTACTACTACTACTACTACTACTACTAATGCTACACTATCGATTTTGACACTACTACTACGACTAATACTACTACTACTACTAATACTTCTACTACTACTACTTCTACTACTACTACTACTACTACCACTACTACTACTACTACTACTACTACTACTACTACTACTACAACTCATACGACCTCTAGCCCTACCTTGACTACTAAAAAAACTACTACTGTTTCACCTGCTACTGTTTCAACTACCACCACTACTAATACTAGTACTACTACTGCTACTACTAATACGACTTCTAGCCCTACTTTTACTACCACAACAACTACTACTGTTTTACCTGCTAATGTTTCAACTATCACCACTACTACTACTACTACTACTACTACTACTACTACTACTACTACTACTAATACTACTACTACTACAACTACTACAACTACTACTACTACTACTACTACTACTACTACTACTACTACCACTAATGCTACTACTATTACTACAATTAATACTACTACTAATAATTACTACTACCACTGGTACTACCACTACCACTACTACTAGAAGGATTACTCCCCCTCCATGGTATGTGTCACCTTGTCGTAGACCGTGCTGCTTGCAGCCAAGGTCGGGTGAGGGGGCTTAAAGACTAACGGCATACCAACTAGCCATGAATAGAGGTAAGTGGCG
>JAPYYV010013444.1:0-10876 GCA_030522625.1 Copidosoma aretas
CTGACGAGTCCCAGCTAGCGATCGAGGACGAAACGAATCCCATCCTTTTTCTTCTATCTTCCAAATTTTTCCTTCCCTACACTTCGCGCTCTTTATTAATGGAGGCACCAAGTATGAATTTCAACACAGGCTTGAACTTGCTTGGTATGAAGTCAATGCGTATGCATGTGTGGGTGCAATGTAATTGCACACACACACGCTTAAAAATAATTCTGTTCGAAAAATGAAGTATAGAAGCCGCGTTCTATATATTATACTCTACACATCACCACTCATGTCTGATCACTTTTTGGCTTCCAGAAACATTACCATAAATTTCTAAAAATCAAAAGTTACCAAGAAATTTGAGAAATTTGACTTGCAACAATCATAAGTCAGCCAGGCCCCCTGATAATGCGATAAAAATACGTAAATATTATATCCTACACATCACCGCTCATGTCTAATCACTTTTTGGCTTCCGGAAACGTTACCATAAATTTCTAAAAATCAAAAATTACCACGAAATTTGAGAAATTCGACTTAAAACGTTAATAAGTCAGCCAGGCCCCCTTATAATGCGACTAAAATACTTGAATGTTATACTCTACACATCACCACTCATGTCTGATTACTTTTTGGCTTCCGGAAACATTCTTATAAATTTATAAAAATCACAAATCACCAAGAAATTTGTGAAATTTGACATAAAACGTTCATAAGTCAGCCAAGCCCCCTGATAATGCGATAAAGATACTTGAATTATATATTTTACACATCACCACTCATGTCTAATTTTTTTTAGCTTCTGAAAACATTATTATAAATTTCTAAAAATCCAAAATTACCAAGAAATTTGTGAAATTCGACTTGAAACGATCATAAGTCAGCCAGGCTCCCTTATAATGCAATAAAAATACTTGAATATTATACTCTACACATCACCACTCATGTCTGATCACTTGGAAGCTTCTAGAAACATTACCATAAATTTCTGAAAATCAATAATTACCACGAAATTTAAGAAATTCGACTTAAAACTTAACTGACGTGTTTTAACCAAATGCATGAACCTGACAAGAACTATTTGATCAACACTTTTACTAATTGTGATCACAATACCGAGCGTGATCCCACGTAACATAGTAATGAACAATATAATACTATAGCTTAAGTTTTATTAATACATAGTATATGATGATTTATGCCTGTTTTTGAACGTGACTAATATCACATTTAAATGATTAGATAGATTTATTTAGTAGGGTCTATAAAATCAGACTACAGATTTTGGTAGCCACCAGAATGAGTTAATTGTACACAATTTTCCTTACTAGTGAGCTTTATACACCTTGTCAAAGGTGTACTAACCTGGTAATTATACGAACATTATATTCTTTGCTGTAATAGGGCTCTTTAAACATATTTTTAGAATATTGTGTGACACACAAGTTTATCGCAGAATTCATTTCGGTTAAAAAGAGTTTATATAGTTCACTAACCAAACACAATATACTTACAGAAATAAACATTAAACTTTTCCCCGATAGAGTAAGTATGGTAATTATATGGGAGCAGTCCTAGCTCAGGTGGCTAAGGAGCTAGTCTGATCCGTCTGAGGCACGACTGCTTAAGTGAGATGCGGGTTCGAATGCTGGTCAGGTCAACTATGAAATTAATTTCAGATTTATTTCCAGCTAGAATTTGTTCCTAAGTCTCGCAGCTAGATCTGCACCACAGGGCGACCCGGTAGTAGTCTCCATGGGCACCTTAGGTAGGTGTGGGACTAGTTGTGGAAGTGTTGGATGCAGAAGTGGAAGAAAGTAGAGAAATATTAGTCAAGAAAAATGGAACAGGGGTTATGGGTAACAATGGGGACTAGAGTTAATGCACTGAAAAACCTATGTCCCATGGCAGCCGCTGCATGTGAGAGCGTACTCACTCTACAACGAAGGCGTTGATGCGGCCTGCCACGCGTGGAGCAAATTCGCCTCTTCAGTGAGCTGATTGCTTGGCCAGTGGTACGTACTATAGACCCCGCATGGCGCTACCAGTACACGACAGACAGAAGTGCGTTACTTCCAAGAAGTCGTGGCTACTGCAAAGGGTCATAGTTTTGTCAGTGTGAGATCGACACTCTCCACATCAAGGTGCCCGTAAAAATCAATTTAGGTTGGTGTATAGGTGAAAAAATACTGCTGATGATAACAAACAGAAAATTAAAAGAATAAATATTTATATAAATTATTTGAAGAGCAGGCCAAATTTTTAAAACAAATTCTAATGTACACAAAACTTAACTACTCTCGAAGTTTATAATAGTCACTATAATTCATTTCCTTGTTCAAAGATATTCACTTGTAGTCCCCCGTGAGCTCCCTAGATGACGCCAAAGTTAAGAGCTGTTATCGCTGACCCGGCGAAAAAGGTTCTCTTACCAACCTCTGCTCGGTCCTTCCCCCTTGGCTTCTGTCTGTGCGATTGCCTTCATTCCTTTTGTGGCACCCAGTGGCACCACAGCTTGGGAGCATGGATTCCAACGAATAGAGGCGGAGACGTGAATATCTTGAGGAGGAGCTTAGACTGCTGCACGATCAAATTCAACTTTTAGAACAGCACCTAGGAGATTACTCGGAGAAGCAGAAGGGAAAGGGAAACAGTTTCGATGTTGAAAGGAATACCTATATTTCTATTCTTTCTTGAACGGCCAATAGCATCGCAGGTAGTCGGACGTCGCCATGTTTGATTCTCTGACCGTACAAACACACAGACTGGTGAGCTAAGCTCTAACCTATAAGCTTTAGCCGCCGATGTGTTACTATTGGTCTGGAAGGGTAAAGCTAGCCATGCTAACCTTATCAGGAGTGGAGATATATATTTTAGGGCATACCAAGCTCTAACTATGCAGAGTTGGTGCCGAGGGAAAATTAACTTCGCCGAGTTCTAACTAAGAAGTTATAATTATTATATTATTAATAGCCAAAGGCGCATTGGCTACGCCGAGTCTTAACTGAATCGAGTTAGGAAAACTGTTATAAACCGAGCAGTGCGGATCGAAAGCAGATTGAAAGCTTAGATTATTGAGTGGAAACCAACAGCGATGCTTCATACTTGGCCGCTCGTTCATATTTCCAGTTTCCTGCCAATATTCGAGTAACTCAAAAGAGGTTGATGGACAGTATCGAGATGAAGTGACCTTGTACCTCTGTGAGGATCCAGAAATAAAGGAGTCCCTTGATCTCGTCCTTGTAGATCATTTAACCTCTAGTCCGTCGGTTTCGACCAAATCGGGATTAGGAGATAAGGAGATGAAGGACAGGCTGCTCAAGAATATTCCAGTGAAGAGCAAACTTAACCTCGAGGCTCCAAGTCTGACTCCAGAAATCCTAGAAGACCTGCACCTTAAGGCACAGGCCAAGGATAGGCATTTTAGTGAGTTCCAAAAGCTGACAGGAGCAGCTCTTTCTTCTATAGCCTTAGTTTTTATCGAGGTGCTTGATGATTCAAAAAACCCTGTGGATAGTCATGCTTCTAAATAATTTGTCACAGGCTACAAAACTCTTATCAGAACTTTTTCATCAACTTAACCAGACCAGAAGAATTTTCTTGATAGATAATTGTAACAGGAGGATTAAAAAGGCCTTAAGTACGATGCAATCCACTTCGTTACTGTTTTAAGACGATTTGAAGGGTCTTGTTCATAGCACCCGAGCATCGGAAAAAGTTACTAAGAAGCTGAGGTCAAGGTGTAGGTCTCCCATTAGACAGACATGTCAAAATTTGCTAGATTGGAACAGTCCGCCATCCCGAGGTAAGATGAGAAAAAGAACTCCTGATCCATATCAACGACATCACACTCCTCGTTCTTCATCAGCTTATAACCACAGGTTTTTTCCGGCTAAGCATATTTACCACTAATCACAGCCATTTTTCATATTGGGAATCAATTTATTTTTTAAAACTTCACTCAGAGGGTTAGGCGCTTAACGCCAGGACAAGCTGACTGATACCAAGAATCAAGTTATTTTTATTTCATGTCTTAATAGCTATTACAAAAAAAAAAAATTCTGTACTATCCAAGATTTCAATAAATATTCTGTGATGAAAAAAAACAGTGAATTTGGCTGGCTCTAAACATCTACAAGTAAATATCTTCGGACAAGAAAATGAAGTACAATTGATCATTAAACTAACGTAGTGAAGTTCAATCGTAATTATACGCATGAACTTGTTCGAAGATGTAAATTCCCACCCCATTTTATCCCTGCAAACATAATATTGGCATATATCCCCCCCTCTTTGGTAAAATCTGAACTAAATGAAGACAATCGCACAGACAAAAGCCAAGGGGGAAGGAGCTAGCGGAGGTTGTTAGGGGAACCTTTTTCGCTTGGTCAGCGATAACAGCTCTCAACTGTGGCGTCATCTGGAGGGTTCACGTGGGTACTACAAGTAAATATCTTCGAATTCCGATTGAACTTTACTACGCTCGTTTAATCATCAAATATCAACAATGTCATAGTGAATACGGAAAAATGTATTATACTGGGACACTTACGAAATCTAGCTCTAAGCTATATGACTACAAAAAAAACATGTGTGTTTTCTCTGACTTCTTGTAAGATACTTAGGTTCAAACGTGAATCTTGCAATTAAAAAAGAGTAACTAAAACAAGATTCCAAAATTTTTATAAAAGGTATTTTTTGGCGTGAGATGAGGAGCCTCAAAGTGAGACATGTATACCTTCTAGTATTATTATTCCTTACGACCGATACACTCAATTCAACGAATTATTTTCAGAAAATGTATAAGAAATCAATGAACACTGTTATGAAAATAACTCTTTTGATCAAGTATGGTGGTTTTAAGGGACCATTATAACGTTATGGCATTGTGACGTTCTTTAATAACTGATAAAAAACAAGCTTTTACGTGGATTTTAAAAGCCGCCTAAGCCCACCACCCTGTATATCAAAGTAGCACGTCTATTTACGAACCACATAACCAAAACTCATGGGGAATTTGTAGCTAATTTTTAGTAAATTTGTAGTGAAAAATTAATTTTGTAGGTCCCTTCTATGCCAATACGCACAGATGCCAGCACGCTTGATATCAAGCTAGCACATCTTCCAGCTATGCTGTGTCCCTATGGGAGCAAAAAATGCATGACATTTTGTAGCTTATTTGTAGTTTTAAGATTAGCGTGTAAGGGTAAGTCAAAAAACCATCCCTACCAAATTTGTGGGTGTTCCGAGGTGCCAAAATCAACAAAATAACACTAAATTAATTTTGAGTCCTTCACAACAGTCCATAATTTCTAGCTAATCTGTAAGGAATTACTAGTGGAATGAAATACTTTGTAGTCATTTAAGCCAAATTCAAGCGGATGTGCTAGCATGATATAGCTAGCACATCTTCCCTATATTCCAGGCCCATGTTGGGCAAAAAAAATCATGATATTTGTAGCTAATTCGTAGCTTTAAGATACACTAGGAATGATCGGTCCAAAACTACCCTGTTAAGATAAGGGGTACCCCAGGAAGCCAAAATAGACAAAATCCCACCAAAGTCTATTAGGGTCTCTACAAAATCATATTTTTTGTAGCTAATTTGTAGTAAATTTGCTGTAAAATTATTTATTTTGTAGATTCATTTTATCGCTGAATTCAAGTGGATGTGCTAGCAAGATAACAAGCTTGCACATATTTCTTCTAAGCCAGGCACTTATAATTTCCCTACAAAACTCAAATCAAGTGTATATGAACCGTAAAGTTAAAGAGATTATTACCTTTATACATTAGATAATTATACAAGATTTACAAATAAACTCGAAAAAGTGTTATACTAGTTTTTAAAAAAATTGTATACTGCTACAAAAAAACTTGGAGTGCGGCATGGATTTTCCGGAGTACAGCATAGATTTTTTTACACACTGTGCAGTAAGGAAGTGCGGATAAATCTATTCCATACACTTATTACGCGCACTGCGGAGAAACTCTGCGCCGCACACCTTTGCTGCACATTGTGCGGGAAAATCGTTGTTCCACACTACAAACAGTGCGGAACACGCCCACTTACCGGACACTATTGCGAAAAAATTGTTATTCAATGCTTTTCACTGACGCAAAATTATTAGCTGAACAATCTCTACTTGCAAAATTCTTCTCCGTAGGTAATCGTTTTCGAGTAAATCTACTGTAATTGAAAAAAACACTGAAAATAGGATATTTCTGTCAGAGTTTAAATAGGCCTTACTACCGAACCGAGAGGTTTACCGCACGAGCCGAAGGCAAGGAACGTACCAAGGTTTGTAGAAGAGTCCTTTCTAACGCGGACAGAATAATTTTTCCGACCTCGGGCACTTTTGAAACCCTGGTACACCCTCGGTAGAAAAAACAGCGTTCTCCACTCGCGTCCATCCGACCAGGGGGGTCCTAACAATCCTTCGGGCGTTGCTTTGGAAACGCCCTCGAGCCCAGGGACCGCCCTGGAGAGATGCTCATTTGTGACGAAAACTACTAGTTCCGCCTCAGAACTCAAAATCTAGCGGCAAAAGTGCTATTTTAAGGTTAGAATGCGGAAAAAGTCATTTTGCAATAAAAACGATGATCCCTACCTTGCTTAACGTCCAGACTTTAGAACCTTGTTATTTGAATGTTTCTTGTAATTTAAAGACTGATTTTGATTGAACGAAAAAGACTATGACTTTTAGCGTTTTTTGGTTCTTCAGCACCTCCATTATAAGGTTAAGCCAAAAGATACAGACATGAGACCTAAAGCTTCTTTACTGGCTCTTGTGGTGTATATGAAAGGTGGTATACGGTGAAATATTTAGAATAGACGACGCTTTCTTAGACACATCAAATGGCGTTACATCAACTTGTATGTACATTCTTATGTATAGACATACATCCCCATGTATACATGCATATATATACGCTGTCTGCTACTTCACAGCAATTTCATGAGCCGACACGGTGGTGCAGCGGTAGCGTTGCAATTTTGTCAATCACCAAAGTCAAGCAGCGTTTGGCTCGGTTAGTACTTAGATGGATGACTGTTTAAGTCTCGCTTTTTGTCATTTTTGTCACCACCCGGTCAGAACTCAGACAATACACCGATTAGTTGTGAGTACCCCAACCCCATCTTTCTTCCCTTCCTTATGGCTAAAAAATACTATGCTTGTGTTCAAAAATCCATGTCTGAGACTTAGGGCGATGATGAATAATGAAAAAAAAAACTTCACGATCTTTTTTCTCAAGATTTGTGCTCGTCGAAATTGAACTAGAAATAATTTAAAGCGCATATGTTATTAAACTCTTTCAATTGGTACTAGTCATTTCTTGATAAATATTTTATTTTTATATTAAAAACATTTCAAAAGTTTTCGCTTTTTTTGGCATGGACGCCAAGTTCTGGAAATTACTTGATTATTTTTCCTCTAATAGGATTGGCTGTTGACTATGACGTAGCTTACACTTGATAGGTCGCTGCCTCGAAACAGCCTAAATTTCAAAGTTAGTGTACAATATACATACACAGAAAAATCTGATGGGTTACGCAAGGAAGCATATTTATTCGTTTTGTGATTGGCTGAGACTGGCCAAACGTGGGTAAATTTGGAATCTCGATTATAAAAAATTGAATAAAAAGTCATTTAATGAAAAAAATCAAAAATTTATGTCGTGATACACCCCGGCTAAATATTTGATTTTCCTTTAAAAATCATAGTAATAAATATAATTTAATAGCAAGAGTTGGGGCGCAGAGCGCGCTGGGAGCGGAGCTCCCTAGTTTGATATAAGTTTTTAATCACATTTTCTAACCTAATATGTATACTAAAAATACTGGAATGTATGTCGATACATGCAACTATATATATGTTGAAAACGATGCCATTTTACATGGATGATGAAGCGCCATTAGTTCTGAGCTGTACTCCCTACAACTCTCGTGTACGTTTTATTTTTTTGCTTCCTCATAGAGGAAGCTTTGTGTCGGTAAGAAATTTTTTTTCTAGAAATACGTTAGAAATATTTTATGTAGTATCTTAAATAAAGATACCATTTTTGGAAAAAGTCTGTCTATGTGTGTGTGTGTGTGTGTGTGTGTGTGTGTGTGTGTGTGTATGCAATCAGCCATATCTCAGGAGCCAAATGGTAGATTTACATGATTCAAGGCTTAAATTTTTTGCTTTAAACTCCTTATGGCGGCTCGGCAAAAATTTAAGTTTTATACGTTATTGAGGTTTTTACAACGACTTTTATGGTCAAAAAACAGGTTTTTTTTACTTATTCAAGGGTGAAATCACCTAATTTGAATTTCTAAATGGCAACATCTGATAGAGCTTCAAAATTGCTTCATTTTCTATTTTGAATTATTTTTATTACATATTTTCTATAGTTTTTATTAAAGAAAAACTAAGATTTTTGTGGAAAATCACTCATATCTTAGAAATATTTTTGAGTGATTTCGATAGCTTAAGGCTTAAAAAATCTGTTTTTATGTCCTTGTATCAATTCTAAAAAAAAAATTCAAGTTTCATACCTTATGAAGGTTGTCATAACAATTTTTTATGTCCAAAAACCGGTTTCTTGATTTTTTTGGGGTGAAAAAGTTCAAAATAAAATCAATTACTTTAATAGTTGTATCTCATTGAACATTAAAAAGCTTTATTTCAAACTAAAAGATTTTTTTTTAATATATCCGGCTTTTTTTATTAAAGAAAATCTACAATTTGTTTTCTTGAATCAGTCATACCTCAGAAACCCTCCAAATGATTTTAATGATCTAGGGCTCATATTTTTTTTTCGTATCCTTATATAGGTTCACAAAAACATTCGACATTTATACCTTATTAAGGTTGTTATAGCAATTTTTAATGCTAAAAAAACGATTTTTGTTGTTTTTGGAGTAAAAAAATTTAAATTTGATTTCATCAATAGTTATATTTTATAGATAATTGAATAGCTTGATATAATTCAATAATATTTTAGCTACAACAAAGTTATATCACGTATATCAATTTCAGTAATAAGTGCTAAATGTTTGTTTGATTGTTTTCAATTCAAAAGAGTTTTAACAATATTTTTTGTACTATTCAGGTAAACGTTATAATCTTATTTTCGAAATAATTCTACATCATAGAGCATGAATAAAGCTTCTTTTCGCATTTTAAATCTTCATATAATTCGTTTTATTTTTTAGTTAAATAATTGCAGAAGAATGTTATTGAGGAAGCTTTGTGCTAATCTATTGGCAGCGGTCTTTTTACAACCAGACAGGTAACTTTGCTGTAAAAATACTATTATGGACGAGATTTTGGATAGTAGATTGGAGATGCATTCGAATAATTGCAAATTACGGAATCTTACCGTGAATCACACGTATAAATTGTTCTAATTTTCTCGTATACCATAACATATCGCCGGATTTTATGTGTTTCTTGAAAAAAAATTTTTTTCCGATCTTCAGCCGATGACTTATGTCTCAGAAAACAAGATACTATTAATTGAGTATCTCTACTTTAGGATAGACACATATTTAAAGCGTGACTCTATAGCTTGTACATACGGTGCATAAAATAAAAACCTTATATAATAAAGGACATAGGCGGATAAGTAGGGTAAAACTGCATCAACTCTAAAATTCTAAAAAAATTAATGTATGCAGTGTAGTGAAAAAAGAAATTTTATAAAAAAATTTCAGACTTCAATCGACCAACGGGGTTGCTACAGCCCCCAAATGATAAATTTTGGTTATTTAAAGATATCTCTGCCATTTCTTAACCGATCCAAAGAATTCTTGATGGAGGTAAAAAATAAAGATAACTGATGTTAACTAAAATTATTGGCACCAAATTCTAATTTTGGCTAATGTCTGAAAATTTTAAAACGTCGCATCAAATTGATTTCGAAGAGTGCAGCTCAAAAAAAAAAAAATGTTATGCATTTTCTTATTTTCTACTATCCTTAATTTTTTCAGAATTTTCGAGCCATGGCATCAGACGGGAAAAAATGAAAACTGATTTTTTTTGTCATTTTTCCGTCATCGCTGGCTTGTGCGTAATACTTACAGATAAAAAAAATATGTTGACTGTATTTTAAATAAAAATCAAGTTCTAGTCTTTTAAGTGATCTTCAATCTTGGAGAGTCGTAATATATAAAAAAAAATTAGTGTGGACAATAAAATCAATGAATCTATTAAAAAATTCATTTCAATCTAGGTAGTATTATTTTAGACGTCGCTGTTTATTACTGTATGATGCCCTAAATTGAATACATTTATTACATTTTTACTTGTCGACTGCCTTTAACATTTCTCTTATCATGCTGGAAATAGAGAAAAAAAATGTAAGTTCGTTATTGTTTGATTATTAAAATATTTTCAATTTTTAAATAAATATTTACTCCTGAAAATCTTTTTTTGTAAGTGTTATATACTTACAATAAAGGGTTTTATTGTTTATTATTCATAAAAATGTGTATAAAACTAAGCTTTTGAGGACCTTCTTTCTCTTTTGGAGCTCTCCAGAATGATGTAATAAGCGACTATGAATACAAGAATACACAGCACTTATATCTTGTGATTTAAAATCCCACCAACTGCAAGAGATTATTTATTGTCAGCTCAAGATTTTTGAGCGTAAGTCGCTTAGCTCGACTAGATAATGAATCGCTGATGAAAGTAGGTGACTACCTGTGAATTTATAAGTGATCAATAAATATAGACATATATATTTATACAAATGGAGACTCATGCGGACGAAGCGATATAATTGACACTATATAGTACTCTAACACCTCGGGGGTGCGTGGAAGGCATCCATTTCCGACAGTGGCTCACTACGACCTCGCTCGCTTTGCTCGCTCCGTCTAGTTCGCTAATTCAAATTC
>JAPYYV010013446.1:0-18697 GCA_030522625.1 Copidosoma aretas
TTAGTCACCCCCTACCCCCTCCCATCCCTCTTCCTTCCCTCTCCCAAGTGCTAAGTGCCCTGAGTAGTGCCCTTCTCATAAGGAGCCGGACGTATAGCAGTATAATATAAAAAAAAAAAAAAAAAAAAAAGATGTATTTATGTCATGTTGTATGATTGTAGAACTTCGTGCTTTAAAATGTATATGAATATCTATGTTAGCATCAAAGTCCGCCAATGAATACGTCTATAGACTTTCCAAAATTTTAGCATAGCAACAGGAGTTTATTATTATTTTGATCATTCTATAATATTACTATATCGTTACTATTAAAATAATATTCATTATATATTATTTAAATATTAAAAAAAATAATGTTTACTTGCAATACAATACTTAGCATTAGATTTAAAAATAATCTGCGCAATATGTATAAAAATGTAATTAAAATGTAAATAAGAGTACAATCACTATTTGTTTTTACAAGCGGAGTTAGCGCGGCACTTCGAATTACGTTTTTATTTACATTAGTTTGCGGACACTTACATTTTTTGTCCATACAATATCTTTTACAATCATTCTACTGTATTTATAACATTATGAATGAAATGTACTGCCAAGTACTGCAAAATAAGACAAAATCTATTTTTCAAACTTCAAGTATTGCATGGCAATCAAAGATTTATTTTTATAATTTATGTGGTGTACAATTGTATAATTCTTGCATAAAAATCTAACTAAACTTACCATAACATTTAAATAACGTTGTGGATTAAAACTTGTGAAATTGTAATATCATAGTAATAAGATCAAAATAATAAAAATCAACTCCTGATCTGCACTGACACAGAGGGGAAGGCTAGTTGGACTTTGTACATTGTATAGAACGATCACCCGCTAGCAATGGTCGTGTTGGAATTATAATAAAACGATAACGGCTAGAAGCGGTCATTCGCGTACCTTACTTGGATCATGACATCTACACTGACAAAAAAATTTCGTGAATTAAAATAAATAAATCAATCAATTTATTAGAATTTTATTTAATAAAATTCAATAAATGGTTATTTGGTTGAATTTCTTGGTGTTTGTTGCGAATAAGTTTCCGTTAGAACAAGGTGAATAATTTGTTCCACGTTTGGACTGAATAAAACTTAATTTTAATTAGGAAAATATTTAATTGAAATAAAAGAGATTTTCTAAAATTAGTGGACTTAATTTCTTAAAAAATATTCATTAGTTTTCTGGAAAATATTAATGCTGTATGAAAATAACTTGGTAAAAATACAAAAAATATCATTACTTAAAAATAACCAGAACATTTTAATTAAATAAGTAACTCTGTCGAGAGTTCAATCATGTTTACTAAAATCAATTTGATATTTATTAATTTTACTGTAAAAAATTAGAGGACAAAAAAAAAATTATTTGAATAACAGAACTCTAATTATTTTAATGTTGAAAGTAAAATGATAAATGAATAACATTTTAAACTTATGAATGTTTAATTTCAATGCAATGATTGTAATTATATCCGAGTATTTATTACTCTCCCAATCATGCACTTCGCTGAGCGGCGCTCGTCTGCTCAGAGATACATTTCAATGTACTCGACCGTGGACAAATGCATGAATATTAAATCCGACTTTAAAGCTATAATCTGGAGCCGCTACCAAAGGGCAAATTATTTGCTATGAAAAGATTTGTACGAAAGCGAAAGTTGGTTGTCAAGCAATAACTTTTGTACACGAACGACCATGAATATTTTTTTATATAAAAGTATGAACCCCTGTATAAAAGTACACAATTTTATTTAAGGTAAAATTTGAGACCTGTAGATTTGAAAATAATGCAGTAAGTAACAGCTGAGTAATACGTCGTTGAAAACCGCGAAAATAATTATATTTTCAAACTTCAGGAATTTTTTAATCAAAAACTAATGGATTTACGAAAATTTTCAAGAGATCTTATTTGTGCAAAATAAGCCAAGGAATCTAAAAAAATTATTTCTAGGCTAAAATATTGCTTTTTAAATTTTGTTATGAAAATCGTTATAAATAATCAATTTGCGAAAAATTAAGGAATTCACCTTTGTTTATCGTGTTCAGGAGGCCAAACGCATCGAATAAAAAAATTTCCATCCGCCTCGATCGGCCACGGGTACAAGGACATGGGAGCAAAACCGTCCTAATAAGCGTTTTTAACAAAAATTGTTTACCTCTAAAATTAAATAGATTATGTATTTACTATGAGAATTTATTAAATCAACTGATACACAAGTATGTAGTTTAAATAAGTTTATTATTTTAAATCGCTTCAAGGACGATATTATCAAATATTCATTTGAATTTAATGATCTTTATTTGAATCACCAGTGAATGTTTTTTAATTAATGTATACATGTTCAGTTTTAATGCCTGCTTATAATGGTTATATGCTGTTCGCAATAAAACGTTTATCTTGCATTTAAGTAATCAGCTCATACTGATAAGTATGCCACTCTTCGATTGGCGTGCAGTGATAATAGATTTGTTCTTTCATACTGCTTGATGGAACTGTTTGAAATTGATCCAAGTGCTCCTAACATATATTATGCACTCTTATTGTAATGTATGTATATATGTATATATGTCAAAGGTCAAAATGAGCTTGTTGTGAAACACTATTACGATCATTCGTGCTATGAAATACTTTTGTTATATTATTAAAACTAGATTAAATGTGATTTTATTACGTTTTATGTCCTTTTTTACCAATAAATTTTTTCTACCGTTTTCCACCGAGTGTAAAACTGAACAAAATTTGTTTTACAAATGTAAGTACATGAATAATTTTTGTCTAATTTATAAAAGCAAAGCATTTGATAAATTTGAAACAACTTTTTCAATGTAATCACACGTATACGGAATGTCACATCTTAATCACATTTTAACGTACAGTTTTATGATAAAGTAATAAAGCATCTTTTTATCTTGCACGTGAGTATAATAATGTGTTATGTAAATAAATTGTTACGGCAAGTATACGTATACAAGATTATATAAACCGAGATGATAAATCGATAAGCTTAAGTCAATCAATGTCTGTGAAAGCAACTTGAAAATATAAACATTGCTATTAAGCTACTTATAATATTTACATTGCTGTACTTTTATAGATTATCACAAAAAAATAAGTGTACAACATTGTTCTAACAAAATCAAAATGTATAAAAGTAGCAAAAATTAAAAAAATAATTTTTTTCCCAATTAAAGCAACAATAAAGTGGGCACAATTTTTTCAAATGCAAATGCAAAACCATACATTCGTAGATTTCTAGGTTAAGCAGACGAGAAGATGAAAAATAAACAATTAAATGCATCGAACAAAGAGATTAGTAGACTTACTAAAGATAAATGTGCACATTCTCGCTCATCTAGAAAAACTATGTCCAAATATGCAAAAAAACCTCATTTTTGTAATGCGAAACAAGTACGTCAATAATTTTAATTCTGGAGAGTTTATGCAACTTCTTCAACCTCCCTAATATTGTATATGGGTCATTTCACGAAAAGGGCAAATAAAATGTTATGGATTTTTTCTAGGTAGAAACACGTTGGAAATTTTTTGGCTCCAATACTCTCGTTCCACCATGCAAAAAAAAAAAATATTTAAATGCATTTTTTTCATGTAAATAAGCGAAAAAACTATAATCAAACCGAGTGAAAATTCAGCATTGCCATTGGGTTCATAAATAATCCTTATCATCATCTACGTTTTACACACTGTAGCCAGTCGACTAGTCTAAAATTAAAAAATACACCAAGACACAGTTTATTACAGTGATCAGTTGATCACCGGCGCTTATTTTACCGAGACGAACTCATACATTGCACTTGCGATACTCAGGGCCGGATTACGGAACCCTAGCGCCCCTACGCTGCCCCAAAAAAACAGTAATAGACAGAGTGTATAACTATAGAAATAAATCCAAAACGTTAACTTTTTAGCTTTACGGCACGAAGAACTTGAAGACGAACCAAATCAAAAGTTTTAATTTAGTTACTGGAAAGACAGGTAGGTTATAGAAAAAGCTTTATTTATATTCTTGGAGACAGTTTCTAACATAAGGTTATAGACATGATTTTTATCCATCCAGTAGCAACAGTCTATGATCCCAAACCCGGTACCAAAATCATCACAAACGTCTCGATCTCCATGCAATCCTGCGCACTTGATATTTAATATACATCAACACATTAGCACTATCATAAAAGATGGAAATAAATAATGACTCCTGTAAACAACAAATTCCTTCTCATAACAGCAACAAAATATTATTTTATAGAAACGAATGTAAAAAAAATGATACAACTATAATTTATGTAAAAATAACAAAGGTATTGATAATGCGTCTGTAGTGAAAATTTTATTGAAGCTGCTCCAAATTTTCGTTAATTTTAAAAATGAAACGATTTATATGTTTTATCCCATTCAAAAAGTAATGCGACTAATTTATTTTCATTTTTACGAACAGATAAAGTGATAAAAGGCCATATAATTTTAATTTTTGCAATCAGTAATACGATTGCTAAAAATATTTGTGTAATAAATTAATTGATTTTATGTATGAAATAACATTTATAATGAATTATTTCTATTAATGATTGTTGTTTATCAATTAATTTAACGATCCATAGACTATGTGTCCTTCGAATTACAAGGTTTTTTTATGCCTATAAGGTTACCTTTCCATGGGTCATGAGTCATAAAGTAAAAGTATATAGCGACCCAAGGCCGGGAAAGTAAAGAAAATCTTAGATTGTCAGAGTATTGTCAGGCGAAGCCGAGGATGATAAACTGACGATTTTAGGTTTCTTTACTTTCGGTCGTTTTGTATAAGATTTTTCCTGTCCTCGTGGCTGGAAAGCAAGACTCATATCTTTACTGTCTCCTCAGTAAAACATTAAGTAGAGTTTATTGAATAAAAATTTTATTTTTTAACTTGCCATGGCGTTTCTGCCATAGGTGGTAATACGGCCCTGGGCGATACTGTTGTATTATCAACTGAATTCCGACTTAGATACTTATAAGAGTTATAAGTATATCAAGAGACTTCGACTTCAACCCACAAAAGCATTTGCCGCATGAAATTGACGCATGACGTATAAGTACCTTTGCAGTGATCAGCCGAATTGTTACCTTTCTTAGCACTTTTTTGCATTCGTACTTTTGTCATTATTGATAATGCAGTTTCAATTAATGCAAAGCTTCTTCCACAAGTGTAAACTATTTCATAAAAAAGTATAAAAAGAATGGACTAATTTTTGCGAATGATGGACGAAACGTGAAAATTGTATACTATAATACCAAATTATGAATGTAATGTGCATTCATCAATGTAGCATTATAACAAATATCGAAAAATGTATTGGACGACCCTGAACAATCTTAAAAAAACTTCATAGGATAAAAATCATACAACTAAAATATATCAGAATCAGAATTGAAAAACGTTTTCTTGTCGATTTCTTTGTTCTCACTGTAATGGAAAAATTATGTATTGTGACAGAAATCTTATTTCCAACTCAAACTATACAATAGACACTACGTCATTGGAGAACAGAGAATCGAGCTTAGTGCTACACTTCGTAAGAGACCTTAAACGATGCTAATATTGATAAGACACTTTGTACAGTGCTATAGTCGTTATCCGGCCTGGCAAACCTTGCCATTTTTTATATAGGTGTCGGTGGGTATATTTCTACTGAAAATAATGTGAAAGAGCACCCCTTGAATTTAATCTTTCAAGCAATGAATACAATTTTTTTTTGGAATTTAAAAAAGCGGAACAAATCGTTATTGACAAAGTATCATTTTTATTTAAGTGAAAAACTAATACATAGTTTGGACTTCAGACTGTTTACCTGTCTTAATCTCAATATTGATACAGAATCAAAAATAAATAAACATTCAAATACTGGCCGGCAACAGCCTAAAGTATACGTAGTAAATGACTTCAAATGTTTTATCAAAAGTTGAAAATTTTGGGTATCACTTAGAAACCTTTAGATTCACTGACAATCTAAGTAACCGTTTTGCCTATATTTAGGTTGTTATATAAAAATACAGGAAGACCCAAAAATGGATAACATTTTTTTTCATCGTGTCATTGAACTTGATTTAATTTTGAACTTACATTTGTTCTATGTACGTAAATATATATTATAAACTGAGACAGGATTTATAGTGTTATAAAATATGTTCACTCTTTTGGATAAGAATTCACAAAGTAAAAAAAAAAAAAATACTACAAAAAATGATGTGTACAAAATGAATTGAATCTGATTTTTACAAAAGTAAAAACGCAGCGTAATTTTTCAAATTCAAATAAAAATTAAAATGTACACAAGGAAAAATCAGACAATTATCAAGCATATTGAACAAGTGCATGATAAATGTTTAATTTGCAACTTTTAGAAACATAACGTAAGATCTCTCTCTTTTCTTTATATTAGGAATGGTCATAGGCTTTCTCTTTTATTTTTATTACCATAGCTCACCATCCTTCTCTTTTGCCGGCACCTCGATTACTCGTGGCTTGTCTATTATTCGAGCTGTGCGGTTACCTTTTTCCACAATTCCAATAATCCAAGCCTGGTAACCTTCTTGCTTCTCAATGTCTTTACAATAAGCAGCAGCCTGATACATCAAATATATGTAAATAAATACAGGGCATTTGGAGAATATATAGAAGTACAAACCTGTTCTCTTGGTAAGCAAATGAGAAGTCCGCCACTGGTCTCAGCAGAGTGTCCTTGCAAAAGCTGGAACATATTACCGCAAGCCTTGGCTACTGCAGCCATCTTAGAAATGACCGGTAAATTGTGAATCACAAATGATACGTCGTTCTTTTGATGTTTCGCCAAAGTTTGAGCATGACCCAAAAGGCCAAAACCAGTAACGTCCGTGGCTCCGTGAGCATTGTACTTGTGCATTAGCCGTGCGGCTGTAGATATACAAAAAATGTTTTTATATTACTGTCAATATATTATTCTGTAACTAAACATTCACTGACCTATCCTGTTAAGTCTGGCCATGCTGTCCATTGCCCGCTGGTAAGCTTTTCTTACGTCATCTTCACTAACGACTAATTTAATACGATTCCAACGATCCGGCTGATCAAGCCACTGATGTGCATTAACAGCTACTTGTGTTCCCAAAGGTTTTGTTAACACCAACACGTCCCCCATAACCGCCAAGTCTGGACTAAAGAGTAATCAAAAACAGTAATTATTCCGTAACTAAAACAATCAGAAACAAAAAAAACCTACACTATGTATTCATTTGGCTGGCAGACTGTCGTGGCAACGCCACCGATAGTACACCACGGATTGACAACAGTCTGACCACCCGTCACTGTAGTTCCAGCCTCGAGCGCAGAATCTTTGAATCCTCGCATGATCAGAGGCACTACGACATCCCTTTCCTTTTCAGTCATTTTTGTACTAACTCCGAGCAACATCAGCATGTTGTCGCATTCCGTTACCCCCATAGCGTATAGATCACTGAGCACATTGGCACAGGCAATTTTACCTGCAATAATGAAAACGAATTTTTTTGGCAGTTAAAAAGTGAGTTTGGTAACATAAGTGAGTAAATTTTTACCTACCCATCATGTAAGGATCATCAACAAGAGGATAAAAGAAGTCTGTTGTTTGAACCAAACTGAGGCCACCGTGTCTCAGTGGAGTTACAGAGGAATCCATGCCGATGCCTGCATATGGACAAAAAAATTATGTTCACATGCACAGCAACATAAGCATTATAAAAAAAAAAAAAAAAAAAAAAAAAACCTAACCCGCCCGCGCCCACCAAAACGCCGGCAGCGCCCCGCCACCCAGCCGCCCCCCCCTGTCCGTGCTCATGATCCTGGACGTTACCATCGTCAGCCTGTAGTCCCTCAAGGAGTTTACCAAGAATCTCCTGAGGGACCTTACACCCTCATCCTTTTAGGTCGGCAAACCGCGTCAAGCGGAAGGTCGCTTCCAGGTCATGAGCAATCGGATCGAATGGCCTGCGCAGAGCCAGGGCATTGGTATTGCTCCCCAACTCCAACTGAGCCGCGGCTATGGCATCCTGGTTCTGCAGATCTCCCATCGTTCTGTTTGTCTACGTAGCGTCTGAAAATGAACATTGAATTCGATAAAATTGCATGTACTCTGCTCGCGATACGTTTGTACCAGGGATTTCTCAATAGAGCTTGAAGAAAATTTGAAAAAGAAAAGTTCTGAAAAGTGAATGGGTTTCTAATTTTGGATGGACTTTCTCGGCCCATCAAATAACAAACTATCACCGACTCGAAGGGAGAGTGCGCGAATGACACTTGTAAGAAAAACCATGCGGTAAAATATAAATTGTCATTCTGGCACGGTGGATCGATCAAATAAATAGATATTCATTATTCAGCAGCTGAACACTGTAACAAAAACATCTTGAATCACCTTCCAGCATCACAGTAATCGCACCGCGACATAACCTCAAAATTCGACAAGCCGGCCAAGACACCGCTCCCAACAAATTGAAGTCACATTATCACGTAGGTATACACAATGTGTTCGTCAATTTGCAGAAGATCCTTCGATCTTCTTGGCTAAACGACCGAGCAAACGGAACAACACATCCGGCAGCAGCCTGCAGAAGGAGGAAAAAAAAACGCGTCCACGAGCGATTTCGGCGGCCAGCAAGAGAGCGTGAAAAACAAGAGCAGCAGGTGAAACAACGCAGAGGATTCGGTGCAAAGTAGATGTGAATATACTTCGCTCCAGCTTTGTTGTAACAAACAAAAGTCCTTCTCGGAGAAAGCATGACAACTCGGCACACGGAGAGAGAGGAGAGGAGAGATAGACACGGGGGGGCGTCGCGACAGGTGAGTATATTGGTGTTGTGCGAGAAGAAAGTTGTAAAAAACATAATCGGTTGGTAAATATTCGAGTATATAAGTCATCGGTTGGGAATCAAGAGTTGGACACAGCGTTCAAGATAAGCCCGTGCATAACCGATAGCCAAACATACGCGTAGCTAGGAGGTTCGAGTCTCGGGTAGGTGTGGAGCCACGAAGGCCCCAACGAGGCCTTAATCTTAGGGTGGCCGATGGCGCCCTATACTCTATGTGTACTCACCAAACTACCGGCTTTCGTAAAACAACCGTGTCAACGAACTAAAGAGGCAAAAACTTACGTGCGCTCGATTAAACAATTATTAGAAAAAAAAAAAAAACAAAAAAAAAACAAAAACTGGGATTGATCACCTTTTCGGACGACGAGCAGCGCAGGGGCGAAGTGAACAAGAGATGATGTATATGTAATAACTTACCGCTTTCACGATTACAACTATACACAGGAAAATCCGCAGAGGTACTGCAGAATGTGCGGGGCACTGTATAGTGCGGGAATAAGGTGGATGGATTGTACCTAAGTAATATATGTATATGTATATTGTAAGTTCAACGCCAGGAAAAGAAGATCGAGAGAGAGAGAGAGCGCGGGGCAACGGCGAGCGCAGGGACGGGACTACGCTGCCGACGAGCCCATGGCGGTTGTCTCTCCTCGAGCTGTCGCTGCTGCCGTCGCAAGTATTTTTGTGTCTCTCCTCTCAGGGTACCCGGCTCGTTGGCCGCGAAGTTTGAAAAATATAAGCTGGGAATTTTTCTTTTTTTTTCCGGGAAGTTTTCTAAACATTATCGTAAAATTTACAAGTAATTTAATTTTGCTGGCGGTGTACCGTAGTCATTTTGTTGAAAACTAGATGTACTTAATTTCACAAAAAAATGTTTACCGTCTGTAGTCTGTATATACTATTATTATTACGTCGCGGTTGAATTTATTGTCACCAAATCAGATGGATTTTGATGTTCGTGACAAGGCTTTTGATTTTGATGATTGTTGGCGAAATAAATTACAGTCCGTATACCCTACATGGATGAATTCATAAAAAATGCGTTATTTCACTTCGCGGACATTTAAAATATCGCGTTGAAATGCTTCGTGTTGAAACCTTATTTTTCTCTTAATGCACGGTTCGAAAATAGTATACTACTCAGTAGTCTCAGCAGTCAGCACTCACCGTGGGGATGAAAAATAAAGAATTTGTCAGATCGCAGGCATTTGACAAGCATGTGAGGCTTTCTTTGTCCCCTCCCGTGGGTTGTACACGATTTTTTTTACCAATCCTGCGACTTTTCACCAATTGGAATATTAGCTCTGTGTCTCTATTAATTATTACACGTAAAAAAAGGTGTATTATTATTGATCAAAATCAATGAAAACAAGCTACTTAGTTGGTAAAAAAAAAAAAACTTCCGCTGATATATAAAATGACCGTGGTTGCCTTCAATAAAAATCACGGGATGATTATTCTTATGAAAAACCATACAAAATATTTCGGTTTGTTAAAATTCATGACAATATTGCCTACTATGTGGTTTCAAATATGATTTCCATCAGGTATATGATTAATCAGATTGCACTCCTTATCACGTTATTCATCATTTTATTTTTTTAGGGTAGGGATTAATGAAATTAATGTGCCTAATGATGTAATGATGGAATCACAAAAATTCTGGTATCAAAAACAAGTGCCATAAAAACTTTGATAAAAAATTATGTTTCACTTTCACACAAATCATATTATTATTATATACACTTCATGAAATTGATATTTTGTGTTTACAAATTTTTTTATTATCACGGCTGAGCTTGGATAAATGCCTTATTTTTCATCAAAGCCGCCAGAAAACACTGGTTCTCTGCATCAAATACTATATAATGTACAACTTCCATACTTGCCCACTCATGCTATGCATAAATTCTTGTAGCAATTAACACCCATTCGTTACTTTATTTAGAGTTTATTCAGAAGACTATGAAAATTGCAAGTACCGTTTGCAATACAAGTCTTTAGAACAAACAGTGAAGTACGCAATTGTTCCATAAAAAAGTAAAAAGGACAAGTTTTTGATTTCTTTCAAGTCAAAATAATTTATTCTGAGAAATTACATTGGATACTTTATTTGACGAGATAATATTTGTACTTATCAAAAGTATAGCGTTAGCTCCAATACAGATGTAAATGGTCTGTATACTATACAAATATATGAAATGCATGGAAATAATCAGTTGGGTTTTCCGACAAAAATATAAAAATACTTGATCTCTTAGAAATAAGAAAGCCGTTGGCTAATTATCACTATACTATACGTATTTTTACAGGCTTAGCAAACATATTGCTCACCTTCTGAACTGGGACAATCTTGAATATTTATTTTATTTCGGTAACATTATGAATCATGTTTAAAGCTTGTTCGTAAAAGGTAAAATGAAATGCAGTAGTCAAAGCAGCTTTAAATTGACTCGGTCCTAAACCCTTGAACAATCCAGACATTCCTTCTTTTTGTACAGTCAGGACAAGGCAATTTGTCAGACCAGTGCAACGAAAGAATCCACCAAAACCTTTTCTGCCATGCTCAAATCCTTGAATCTGCAGTCGTTTTCTGGCCAAGTCCAGAGGGTAGACTATAGTTTTGGCCACCAGCCCAGCTATGCAACCAGCTACCAGGCTGTTTATAATTCCTACCTTTTTGTGATGATTCTGAAAACAATAGAATCAAAATTAATTTGTTTTCAATCTTATTTCATAAAAGATTTTTTTTCACAATATACTCACAGAATCATCATTGTGTGGCAAAAACTTGATGTCCTTTATAAGTTCGTACGTCTCGAATTGCAGACCAACATGAGGTGCAATTTGAAGTAATGAAGGCAACAATCCGCGGTATAAACCCCTATACGATTCAGTTTTATAAATCGTCCTGGAGTAATTGGAAAAAAATCAACAAATATTTTTTACGAGTTTACTCTATTATAAAGTGAAATTACACCAATGCTCGTGAACCATAAAAAGTACTAGCCTGCAGGAGTGCAGAGTTCCTGTATACGATACATTTTTAGAAGATTGCGCAACTAGTCTAGTTCTTATGATATCCAGGGGAAAAGTCAATACAGTAGCACAGCAGCCAGCTGCAGCTCCACTAACGAAATGAACCGTCTTTTCCTTCTCCTTTAGAAAGTTGTAGGTTTCTAAATGTTGATTTACAATTATGTACATATAAAACTGAAATAATAGACAACAAATTTGATGAAGATGTTACTAAATGTATTCATATGGGCACATTTTAGTTTGCACCTGGCTGGTTCCAAAAATGACGGACAACAATTGTGCTGGAACATGACCTTTCCAAAGAGCATAAACACTCTCCTCTTTTGAAATGAGCCTGAAGGTCTGCAACATTGACTGATATTTACTGGCAGAGCCTTTCTTTATTGGCTCCACTTGCAGCTGCAAATCAAAAATTATTTGCACTTATTGTATTGAACGGCAAAAAATACATAATTAAATAAAGACATAAAACGTAAAACGAAACCTGCAGCTCTTACCTGAAATCTAATCTTGACTACATCCAAGGGTTGACAGATGAATCTCGTCAAGCAGCCGCTGGTTGCTCCAGCAATGGCATGGTAAATGGGATCTGATGAAGCATATACCATTGTTGATGATAATTCCAAGCATTCGTAGAATACTCATGAAAGACCCTTTGTTAATATCTCAATAAAACACTTGATGCTATTAATTTGCTTTACACTTATTAACTGATAGAGGAAGTGAAGTGTGATCTGAAAAAAATGTTACACGCTATGTTGAGTAACTGTTGCACAACAACTTTACAGGTGCTACCAGCAGCTTACGTGCAACAGATATGGAGTATGTGGTTTTACTAGAGTTTTAAATGCTTATATAATTCACTATTGTACAAATCGGTAGTATTTCAAAATTACAGAATAATGTCAACTCTAAAGTAACCTCACAAAAAATAATTATTGTTCTATTGTACCTATTCATTTAGTTGTTACTCCGAGTCAGAGTATCACGCAGAGTAGAAATCGATCGACTCCTGCAGCATATGTAATTTCTAAGCCTTAAAATATACTTAAAAAAGGCTCTAAATAGTTTGTTTACATATTGTCAAAAATGTAAATAAACCAGACGCTCTCTTTAGTGTACGTACTGTACACCTATGTAAGTACTAAACATTAAAATCACAAGCGCAATTAACTTACGGTTTTGGGTGCCACGATCATATAATATAAAAAAGAAGTTAAGGATGTAACTTACATAATGTAAGTACATTAAAAATGAACAACATACTTTTTTTTGCTTAAAAATACGCAAGGTACTTTAGCATAATTTTTATCGAAACGTATTCATACGTACTTCTGATCTCTTTTGAATTGAATAACGATCCGAGCATGATTTGATGGTTTTTTTGCGTACACACATACCTATAATGTGTTGTGCAACTACTACACTTACGTTTTGCGTACCTTACCAATTACCATTTACGTTGTTTTGGAGCACAACTTTTTGAGCCACAACTCCCACTCCCACAAGCATCAAGCACAGGTGTGTAGTGTGTGTGCACTGTATACAGTTATGACTACTGTACATATACATTTTTAATTGTCTCTGCTATTTTATTTTCATTTTGCTGGCCATTGTTTTGTGTAATATAAACATCTATAACACGTGCATCAAGTAAAGTGATTGTTTGCAAATATCACATTCTATAAAAAATGTTTCAGGTATAATTATACTTTTGTAAAAAGGATTTCTACCAGTTTCACAGATGAAGTTAATCAATTCAGTTTTGCAACAGTCAAGTTTTCTGAGATGCTGTTCTGTTTCTATGTATAACAATATAATTACAAGGTGTAAAACAGATCCAGCAGTGGAAAGAGCACATGCAAATCAAGTAGACCAAGAACTTTCAAATATTATTGACTTTAGAAAAACTAACAACAGCAGCTGGATAATAGAGGTAAGTATAATATCGTTGATTTTTCAAAGGTAATACCCTTCAAAGAGGAATTAGTGAGTTATTTATTGTTTCCACAGTCAAAAGTGAATTCTCTTTGTAAAAAATATGATGCTCTGGACAAGAACGGCAGATCGAGATTCTTGTTACTACTTGCCAGTAAATATGCCGTTGATCATGCAAAGATATGTGAAATCGCAAAAAGAATTGCCTGCACTGAGGTTTTTTTTTTTTTTCAACAAATTCATCAAAATTCATCGAGCGTTATTTCGTTGGGCTTAGCTTGTCTAATTAAAAGTATTTCAGCCAAATAATCCCAGTCAGCTGATTTCAAGGGAGAAGGCTCTGAAGGACGCACTTGTGGCCCCGTACCACTGGTTATTCGCACTTGTTGGCAGGTTGGAGCATGGTGTCAAGTTCCTAGTCGATTTTAGAGCAAATATTATTGTAAGAGAGATCAATTTTACATCGGGTTAGAATCATTCATTAATTAAAAATTATTTTCAGGATCTCATAATTCAGTCTTCCAGAGACTCCAATGATGTTCTCAGTCTTAGTCTAATGGATACCACTCTGAAAGAACTATTGTACCTGTGGTTTTCAGTGGGCTTCATGAAAGCTGAAAGAGTCACGTGGCAGACACCATGTGATATTCTGCAAAAAGTAATACTCAAAATTAATTATATTTTCTTTTAAAATTAAAAATAAAATTTTAAAATTGTGGCAGATTTCTGAATACGAAGCCATTCATCCTGTTAGAAACTGGACGGATCTTAAAAGGCGCGTCGGGCCATACAGAAGATGTTTTATTTTTACTCATCCTTCTATGCCTAGAGAACCTTTAGTCGTATTACACACAGCACTGAGCGATACGATTCCCAGTATGCCGCCGGTTTACTGCTTTGTGATAAAATTGTACAGAACATTTTTGTAAACAAAAAGTAATGGCTTTTCAGATACCGTCAAAGGAATCCAAGAAGCAGAAAATCGAATTATTGGCAGAGTAATAGATCATCAAGAAAGAGTGGATGAAGATAAGTCTAAAATAAAAGCAGCTATTTTCTATTCCATAGCTTCAACCCAAGTTGGCTTACAAGTAAATTCACAATTTTAATATATAGATAAAAGATTGCTGAATTAAAAAATTTACATACAGTTTTAAATTTGAAGGGCATTGAATTGGGAAATTACTTAATAAAAGAAGTTGTAAAGCAAATAACTATAGAGTTTCCAGGGATAGAAAAATTTTCAACTCTGTCGCCAATACCAAATTTCAGAGTATGGCTTCTAGACAGAATAAAAAGAAATATTAACACAGTCTTTACAAAAACAGAACAAGACGCTGTAAAAACTATTTTGCATGACGATCTGATACATTCTGTGAATGATGTGTACTTTGACTTGAAAAAAACTTTTAATACTTCTCTTTGGGCAAATGATGAAAAGTTGACAGCTTCCCTAAAAAGACCGTTGTTAAGGTCGTGTGCCTGGTACTTATACCAGGAAAAACGACGAAATTATGCATTAAATAATGTTGGTGAGTATGAAAATAGATCTCTAATAAAATTCATTACAGTTTTACTACACTTGTTATTTCGTTTGTTGCATGGTTTAGCGAATTTCCATTTACGCAATGGGGCTGTAATGTGGAGACTGAATTGGATGGCAGATCCCTCACCACGAGGGATGGCGCAAAGCTGTGGCATAATGATTAATTATAGGTAATAATCATTTTAACACTACTTTTTCAAGTATACTGTTTTGTAATTGAACTTTAAACCAGTGTCAAATTTATTACCAACAGATATTTCTTGGACGAGACTGAATCAAACAGTAGAAATTATATAGAAAAATATTATGTCAAAGCGTCAACCGAAATAATGGATCTAGCTAAGGAAGCTGAAAAGTTTTACTCTGGTCTGTCATCACAAGTTGCAGAAAGAGTGTAACAGTTATTGAATTACGGATTTTTATTTAAAAAAGGTGCACTGCAAGTATAATTTCATGCAAATTAATGGAAAAATGACAAAACTTATATTTTTATAAAACATGTAATTGCATATTAAAAGAAAAAAAACTTAATCACACGATTGTACATCGAAAGATTTTTATCTTATTTAGGTTTTAATTTTTTAGATTTTTGTTTTGTCACACTTCTTTTCCTAGAAAATAATTTTGTTTTCATTAAATCTGCTAATTTTTTAGTTTTATCTCCATAAATCTTATTTTCATTACTTTCAGCTGGTAACCTTTTTGATTTTGATGCATTATTTTTGGTAATTTTGACTTCCTTGGTGATTTCAGTTTCACTGTTACCATCATCTTTGTTCATATCAACATCTTCATCTGTATTTTCATTACTGTTACCAGAATCGTTATCATCATCAATACTCTCACCATCACTATTACCTTGTGCATCTTTATCATCACTTTCATCATCTGAAAACAATTGCAATTTTTTTTCTCCATTGGATTTACCGTCTTTCGAATCAAAAACTTCGACATCATCAACTGTTTTGCTTGTATCAAAGTCTACATCATCATTAGCTTCTTCATTTCTCACAGCTTCTAAAATATTAGTCTTCTTCTTTCTCTTTGATTTTTTTGAATTTGATTTAGTTTTCACTGGCTCTTTCAAAATATTTTGGGCTTTAATTTCTTTTAGTGGAGTTGGATCATCCAAAACAATCTCTCCTTTCTCAACCAAATACTTGGCATACTGTTCAGGGATGCCCTTGAACCTTTCAATCTTGTGCCTTATTTGACACGACGTTAACTGATAATAATTTTTATCGTCCCTTTCCATTGCCTAAACAGAAACGGTCAATAAATTAACTTTACTCAATAAAATACTTTTGTTATCAATATTGCATACCTTGTAATCATCTCCATATTTGTCCATCATGTAAGTAGCAAACTGTACTTCGTTGTTAGGTAAACGGAAAAGCTTAGCCCTTGGCCAGTTGGCTTCCTCTTCCAATTTTTTAGCAACGTACGCCTTTCTCGGCACGATCTTTCTAGTTTTCTTCTTTGTTGTCACTAAATCACTTTCTTGATCAACTTTGTTCTGTTCAACATACTCTAGCATGTTTTTCTTAACATTTGGAATTCCCAAGACTTTATTGGGATCATAGGCTAATCCCATTTGTGTTAAATTTGTAGCGATGGACGCTTTTTCCGACCATGCCTCTTTGATTTCCTTACTAAAATGTAAAAAGAATAGTAATAATCAGTAGTCTAGACACAAATTTGGCGAGAGAAATAAAAATGATAGCTTACCATTCTATGGTCGGTAGTTTACTCAACTTGTTCCTAAGTCTCTTACGATTGACGTTTGCTCGGAATTTCTTTTTACGATGCACTTTCCTAATTTTCGGCATTTTTCTCGGTTAATTACAAAAAAGAACCTTAAACACAAAATGATCGCGCAAACACGCGAAACCATGTGCTACTGAATGCTGACTGAATTTAAAGGTACACTTTCATAGTTGTATCTCACTTCCATTCTTTCTTAGGGTGCGTTCGATTTAGGCCGCAGGGGTGGTATCATGTAACTTTTTTTTCACCATACTGCGACGGAAGTAGGAACTTTTCTCCCGCTTCGCGGAAAAAAAATTCCTCCTCCCGGCGCAGGATTGATGAAAAATCGTATACGCATATACGCACCACGGGAGGAAATAAAGAAGGCAAACGTGTGATCTAGAGCATTCTTTACTTTCCCTCCCTTGGTGCGTAATGTACTATTCTTTTTGCATAGGCTTCTGGACAAACTCATCTCCGTCTTAAACACGTTGGAAGATGCATATGAGTGGAAAAAAAGTTAGTCCAAATTCTAATGCAGACTAAAGCAAAGTTACATGATACCGTCCCAGTTACATGGTCCCGAGCAGAAAAGTTATCTAGGCGCTCGCGAGGCCCTAATGAAGTGCCGCGCTAGCGTTGCTAGGCCCTACCGAGGGCCGTACTGTGTAACTTTTTTTTCTTCGATATTTGTATCTGGGCAAACCAATTTGCATCTTAAAAGCATCTTATGGCGTCTTGAAGGTAATAATTTTCTTGTCCAGATACACATGTCGAAGCTGAAAAAATTTACACAGTACGGCCCCCGTGGCGTATACATGAGTTAGATGGCACGAATAGATGTGGCGATTGACTAAGTTACAAATTGTAAAAAAGTCAATAAATGAATATTGAATTGATGTGGCGATTATTTGGGCTATGCGAGGCATCCGCGATAAAGCTGTTAATAGATTCGTTCGCGAGACCAAGATTGGGCGACCGCGGGCCGCCCGAAATACCAATATAGATATACTACGACCGTGTATTTCTGGTAAAGAAAGGTTAGTATTGTGCGACTGCGGTCGCCAAATTTCGGCTTCCGAACGAACCTTATGTTGCATGCAGGTTATAAATATATCACGATATAACGTTGTCTCCCTCGCACTCATGTAACTTAACTAATTATCGTTAATTCTGAACAGACCTTAGAGCATATTCTCTAAGGAATACACCTTATAGGGCCCCATCGAGCACTTCGATATGCGCGATTGCATTCGAATTTGACCGTCCTATAACAGACTTTGTGTATGATGGAAATCTAAAAAGTATCTTTCATGTTTAATTTTAAGTTGTCCAAGATACATATGACGGTCAAACTCGAATCCGATCACGCATCTCGAAGTGCTCGATCATTCCCCTACCCCAGGGGTGGTCCCTTATATTAATTGAGAGCACGAGTTTTTATCGTTTGCTTTTGACGAGTATCGAAGTCTCGCGAAATCTCGAATATTGTATCGAATATCGCATTTT
>JAPYYV010013449.1:0-13441 GCA_030522625.1 Copidosoma aretas
TATATATATATATCGTTCGTTGCGTACGCCTTGTTGATATACGCGCGTCGCGTTTTTCCGTCCTCCCCGCCGGTCGTCGAATTCATCCCGGCGCCGTGATTGTCGGAGCCGCGGGGACGGATCATCATCATTATTATTATTATTATTATTATTATTACCGGATTTGATTTTCGGCTGCATCAAGTTGGATCCCGGAGAGGAGGGGGTGTCGCGTTGATTAAACTTTTGGGGGCGACCGAGTAACTTTTTTCATCGTACATTCGGACGATACCCTGCATATATTACACGCATCACGAAGAATCTCAAGACTATATTAATTTCGGAGCGGGGCGGTCGGTTTTCGCTTTTTTTCTTCTTCTTTCTCCTTCCATCATTACAGTCGTGTCGTTGATGCCGCTGCTGCTTCGTTCGGGGAGAATGTTGTGGTTGATTTTTTTTCTTCGCTCCAGTGCGGCAGCGATCCTGTGAGAGTACGGAGCGACTGTTGTTTTTTTTTTTTCCGCACAAAAGTGCGCAAACGTAATCAAAATACGGAGAGTTGAACGGATTGTTAAAATTGCCGAGTATACTATGGTCCAAGAATGTAGGAATGATGATCGTTTTTTATCGGTTTTCGCAAATAATTGCGGAGATAAAATGCTCAGCCGTACCAAACGTATTATACAGATGGATGGATTTGCATGTTTATGTAATTTGTACATATGTATGAGCTATCGACAATAATAATAATAATAAAAAAAAAAAAATTCAATATAACGCAAAGGAATGAACAAGTTAGCCGAAATCTTTATTCAAGTTGCTCTCTCTCTCTCTCTCTCTCTCTCTCTCTCTCTCTCTGAGACGAGAAGTAGAATATAATAATAAATGAAAAATGACCATAACGAAATCAAAACATTCCAAAAGTACAATAAGAATCAATGGCCAACTTTTCGAGTGCTTCACATTTACATATGCGAATATATATATGTATGCATAACTATATATTTATGAAATTGTAATTTTTACGATTGCTTCGTTGCAAGAGGCAATTTTTCTTATTGTAAATTTTTGATAAAAGATACGATGTATTGTAATATTTTTACAATATTTTAATAATGGGAAGGAGGAGCTAGCCACGATGTGAGTTTTGTAAATTATAATATTATATTGAAGCTGAGTATTAACTCAAACTAAAATTTTGTTTCAGTAAAGAGAGAAATTATTTTTGATCCTACACTTATGTTTGGTATTAAGAAAAAAAAAATAAAAAAAATAAGAAAAAGAAAAAAAACAAGTATTTATCGTAATTAGAGAGTAATATAATTTTTTAAATGGAAATCGCAAGTGATACGTATAGAAAAGAGATGAGCTTCATTAGCATACGTGATGATCGCAAAATACGAGCTACATATGTACATATTTTTTTTCTTCCAAATAAATGATGAATAAATTAAATTAAAAAAAAAAAAACTGCAAGCGTATGCAAGTATTTTTCCGTCGCATATAATTAATATTTTGTATTACAATACAATTAAAGTGCAATTTGTTTTACAATTTCTTTGTATTTATTCAAATCATTAATGCCTAACTTACCTAACATTCTCATAATTAATTATAAGTGTAGACAACTTATTCCCAGGGATAAAAAAAATTCAGATGAAATTGTTTTATGATTTTTTTTATTATTTAATTAATTGTTTTATTTTCATTTTTCAACGATTCATGGCTGTACAATTAAAACGACAGCGAGACGCCGCTGAAAGCTATTTTTCGTGCCTGTGGGGCAAAAGTGGGTACTTTTGTCCCGCTACGTGGAACGAAGGTATCCCTTCCTCCCGCAGAGGCGCGAAAAATCGAATACACACCACAGGAGCAAGTAAAATAGCCTCAGATCTCATGTATGAGACATTCTGTACTTTTGCTCCATAGGTGTTAGTGTAATATACTAAAGATACTAGTATCTTTGCTTCAATCCACGTCTTATCAGCTTAGAAACTACAGATTACGGAGTGATTTTTAAAAATTAAATTCGAAGACATGATCAATTATTAGTATTCCATCATAAATAAGTGGAATTTCTTTTGTTTTTTGCTATGGATATTGCATCAAGTTTGTATAAAATTTTCTCAGATGTTATAATATTTCGATGTATAATTAAAATTTATTCTAAGCTATGCACTTCATAAAAAAAATACACACAATTTAATACTATTTACACCTAGTATTTTAAATTCAAAATTCATATTTTTGTTTTATCAAATTAATAAAATACATTTTAGAGACACTTATTATGTAGCTATAGTATAAAAATGTTAGTTTTCATGTATTTTAAAAATACGTTGAACATATCAAAATTTAAAAGATTCCAAAAGATGCAAGATTAGTAATTATTAATTATCAAAGTAGTTTCAATCATATCACCCAAATTGACAAGTCTTTTTTTTAACAGGAAAATTTGCTAGTCACAAGAAAATTTTTTCAAAAAGTCTTAAATCACTTCTTTATATACCTATATATTATAAACACTTCAGTATGAGCAGCATGTCATTTTTAAATCCGGTAAGTTTATGTTTTGCATTTAGGTGTACGACTAGAAGTGTATTTGACTATGTTACACATTTACTCTAATTACCAAACTCATTCTGCTTTAACTAAATTTTTGAGACTGATTAAAAGATAGATTAATTACCTTAGGTGATGAATCAAGAGTTCAAAAATAAATTAATTTAATAGATATAACAAAAATACGTTATAACTTAAACACATACTACTCCAACTGTACAGCCAGAGCTGACCACGTATTGGCAACCAGCGTTAAAATTGCATGCGCTTCCACCATGAAAATTTTATTCTTATTTTGAATTAATAACAAGTAAATTGACGACGTTTTCCAAATAAATCGAATTGATAATTAAACTGAGAAAAATCATTTGAGATTCAATTGCCGATTCAAAGATAAACCAATAGTGGATCGAAATTTTGAATTCACAATAAGGGCGAATGGATATCGATGCATATGGGCGCGTTCGCAAATTACCGTTCGTTCCAAAACCACAAAGCAATTTTATTGGATTATGGAACAAGAATGTGCTGTATCCATAATGGATAGAAATTTCTCTACAGTTTTGGAACGAACGATCCAGGTAACGAACAATAATTTTCGAACGCGCCCTTATGTGATTCAAGGATATATACAAATTGTAAATCTACGATTTAAAAATAGATTAAGCAATAAAGTTGAAAAATGTTGATTCCTTCGATACGAAGTTATAACAACTCCCTTTCTATTGGATAAATAATGATTATGGTATTTTAAGAATTAGATTGAGGATGAATCGAAATCATAATACATATGATATGATGCACCATATTCAGATGTATCGTAGATCTGATACATACTGGCATAAAGTAAAATTTAAAAAAATACTTCGATCCAAAATAAATTTTTGTAACTTGCTTGAGTCGTGATCATACGGCACTCGAATCAATTTCCCGAAATTGATCGAGAAACGCTCTCTGTACAGTGGAAGAAAAAATACTTGAAAGATTTCCATTGTAAGTACCACATAAAGTGTAAAATCGAAAACAAAGTTTTTACGATTTATAGCTATTTGTATACAATAAATTGACTGCTAGCTTTTTTTTTTTTTTTTTTTTTTTTTTTTTTTTTTTTTTTTTTTTTTTTTTTTTTTTTTTTTTTTTTTTTTTTTTCTTTTTAAAAACGTTTTTTACATATTTGTTTGAAAAAAAATCGTTTCAAAACAAACCATTCAACTCCCCACATAGGCATATAATTTCATCTATATACATGATATACCAAAATTACTTAAATGCAATTTTTTATCACAAATCTAATTGAAATACTCCATAGATAGGTATTTACCGCTTATTGAACGAGACCCATAATTTTTTTCATATTACAACAGGGATTTTCATGACTCGTAAATAGGCAGTGGGTGACCCTCGGAATTAAAAACCCATTTGTTCAAATCGATCAATTGCCTAGTATCATCAAATAATAAGTAAAAATATTTTAATGTCTCACCAAACCAGAAACTCTCAGTCATGTCGCGTGGACGTGTGTTGTAAACGTTTTTCACGTTACCAATACTTGTGTAACCGTGTTCCACTTTAGCGTACTTGTCAAATGCCTGAAATAAATTTGCAAAAAAGATTATATTCAAATAATTTTTGGATGGAAATAAATTGCAATTGTCGATATGCAAAAAAAGTTTGAGGAATACTGACTTGAAATATTTGCCAGCCCAAGTCTTGATAAGTCTTATTGCCTGTAAAGTACCACATATAATACAAACTTTCAACAAGTTCAGGCCGCAAAAGATTGTGCGCATCGTTTGTTTTAACAGACATGTCTTTCTGATTTTCGTCGTTTGAATTCTGCAATGTAAATTATTTACAATCACTTAGACTATAAAAATTGTAGTTTTTTGATAAACAGCATTGAAATTACGTGAATATTAAAGTAAGTGATTTCTGGAGCAAGGCCAGTTGGTTGAATTGCATAAGTTTGCCAGCATGTTTGAATTAATTCTTCGGCCAGTTTCATGTGGTCTTTAGGTAAACCAAAATGAACACCTAATGCTAAAGTACCGCTTAAGTAACAAGTTAAATGATCCTGTGACAAAAAAATTTATTGAAATATGCTGATGAATAATAACTGAAATAAAAAAAAATATCTAATCAAACTTAACCATTTTTGGTTTTACATCTCGTGAGGCACCAAGAAGTTCGGCTATAAATAGATATTTATTGACAGCAGTTCGTTTCACTAAATGTTTTTCAGTACCTGCAATACCCTGCAGATAATCATCTTTCAGGCTAAAAATTTATGATTATTGATGAAATGAAATTAGGCTTTAATACAAAATATTTCCGCCTATCAGGGAAACTTTACTCACTAATTAATAGTTTTTCCTGTCTGTATCCACTGTTTAAGTAGATACTCATAATAACTATCACCACGCGCACCCAGAGTAATAACTGCATATTCTTGAAACAAGCCAGTATTGGCGTTGATGAAAATTGGTACCAGTCCATCATACTTCTCAAGCATGTGCACATGTTCTGAAACCTTAGAAACAGTCTGTTCAAAACGTGGCTGACCAGAACAACGACTTAAATCACGGAACTCTAGCTGTATCGATGTGATCTCACTGGTACTACTATCTGGACTCCACTTAGGTGCATGAGCAATACGCATACCAAGATTCACATCTGAATAAGGGACACCTGAATGTGTCGAGAATGCTGGCATCATTCGATCTCCCAGATCAGTCTATTTAGTTAGAAATATGTCTTTTAATAACACGAAGAATTTGATTGAATTGTAAGGAACAATACCTACAGCTTTGTCAAGGAACTCTTTATCACCAGATAAATGATAAGCAGACAATAATCCTCCAAGTACTCGAATGGTAACTTCAAATAGATTAACATCTCTACTTTTATTGAAGAACAAGCTTTTTTGAACCCAATCTTTTGCTTCTTTGAATTCTGTTGAAACATATTAAAGTCATCATATCGTAAATTTGATAATCTATTTAAAAACGACTCATATAATATTCACTGACCTTCATTTAATCCCATTATATACAGAGTGTCCAAAGAATCCACAATAGTTAGACCCAGTCCAAACCATTCAAAATAACTTTTTGATATTGGCTTGACATTATCATGACCCCATGCAAATTTTTTATAGCCATTCCAAGAATGCTTGAAGGCTTGAATTATAGTTTTCTGTTTGTCATTTTGTGGACCTATTTTTAAAAAATGATGAAAATTGAATGTTTTTTGAGTTTAAATTCGCGCTTGCTTGACATAAAAAACATTTGAAATACAATTTTTTTGTTTAACATTCAATAAATTGTACCATTAAATTTAAAAGTTTGCAGTTGATGTTGAGGAGGCTCTCCGATCTGATTATTGTCAATCTGATTAGCTTCTGGTTGAAACTCAGGTTCATCAATCACTTCAACATTGATACCACCTCCTTGGTCTACGTGCTCTGCCTCATATTTCTCTGGAATCTATAATCAACAATTCAACAATATGATAAATGACTATAACGCTTGTAAAAATGTAATAAAAGTCAAATGAAAAATTTTAAAAGTACACAAGCCAACTAATTGATATAATTGATTGATATCATGTGATATGATGTATTAACTGATTTGTAAGAAAAAAAATTCAACTTGTGTATTGAGACTGACCTTTTTAATTTTGTGATGTTCTTGAGCTACCTTTGTACTATCATAATCACTTTCTTCAACAACAGTGGTCAGTTGAGTTTTGCCAGGTAAAAAGTATACCAACAGAATTATACCGGCTATCACAGTAAAGTAAAGGATGTTGCGCTGAAACCTTGACAACTGGTTCCATTGCTAAAAATAAAACATGTATTAGACACGGTGTATTCCAAGTTCTTTGTACTATCCTTCAATACTTTTGTCAAATGAGTCATTACAAAATTTAAGCATTCCACATGTTTCTTTTGACGTAATTCTTATTATCATTCAAGCAGACAGAAAATTATGTTTGGATTCGATTGATTAATAAGACACAAACAATTAGTTGAAGGCTTGAAAAAACAAGTATCCATATTGGGCTTTATTATAGTTCAAATAATAAAAAATAAATCTTATAAACTTACACGCCAGATGCTGCGTGATGTAGTCTTGGCAAAACTCGTCCCGTCATTTATACTCAGACTAACGTAATCTGGCATTTTGTGGAGCAAATATCAGCAGTAACTCCTGATGGGGTGCACCCTAAATCCCAACTACCACCACCTCCTCGGAGGCTCTTCTGTAGCAATAGGAACTGGCAACACCTGCACCTTGAAGCGTGTCTTAATTGCCGACGTTGTACGGTGGCAGGGAAGATAGGTTGGTTTGCTGTGTCGCTCTCGGATGATTTCTTCTGATTCTTTAATTTAGCATATTTTACGTTCGAGACAAGACGCTGATGCTCTAGCTGTTATTTGTTGTTACTTGCACCGCACGGATGCCACGAATATCGCATAGTTATCGTTGTATGAATTCTTACCAATTTTCTATTTAAATTTTTTAAGGCCTAAGTTGATAAACGGCTGCATTATAACATATATAAGTAACACTAATTTAAATGCCCGTAGACGCGGCACACATCAGGGAACACTGATGGAGGACATGGGGGTGAGAGTGCAGTTGCTATCAGCACTGCTAGCCTTATAGCACCTTAGCTCACTTATAGCTCATGTGTATTAATGGTACAAAAGCGGCTGCTATTCAACAGCTGATCACACTGCAGCACGCCTGTATATTTTTTTAATTAATTTTGAGATACTTCGTTGCGCTCTGCCGCTCTGGGACAGGAGAGATAATTAAGTAAGAGAGGGGTCCAAAACATAGTGTGTTTTGCTTGGTACATTGCGGGTAACAGTCAAAAAGAAATTTAAAGTGAAACATATAACTGTTAAAGAACAAACGGTAAAGAATCATTTCAAATCATAACGAACTGTTACTATAGTTTTATATATAAATAGTATATTTTTATCAATCCGTTTCAATTAAATTTACCATCAAATTTTAGTCAAATTTTTTGATGATTTGTTGATAATATTTTATCAATAGGGTGACAATTTCTCACTAAAATGAAATTATTTCATTGTAGATCTATAAATAATGGCACTGACTAGTTCAAGCTCATCGAGTTCAAGCATTCCTGATAAACATTGGCAACCACCTTTTGTTGCTCTAGAAACATCGTGAGTATTAACTTTGTGGTAAAAACATCTTTCAAAGAACGATTTTAAATCTTTAGTAATTTTTTAAAAATATTGTAGAATGGGAGAGCTAGTAATAGAGCTATACTGGAAGCACGCGCCAATAACGTGTAGAAATTTTGCCGAACTTTCCAGGAGGGGATACTACAATGGTACAAAGTTTCACAGGATCATCAGAGACTTTATGATCCAAGGTGGTGATCCTACAGCAACAGGAAAGGGAGGTGCTTCAATTTATGGTGAATGTTTTGATGACGAGATTCATGACGATTTGAAGCACACAGGTAACGCTTTAATCTCTGGGCTTGATAAAAAATAAGAGTAAAAAAATTTGTGATACTTGATCCAAATATTTTGAAAGGTGCTGGTGTATTATCAATGGCTAACTCTGGGCCCGATAGTAATGGCAGCCAATTTTTCATAACCTTGGCTCCTACGCAGTGGTTGGATGGAAAACACACAATTTTCGGTAATTTTTATTTTTGGCATCATAAGCTCTTTCATCTTAAAATTTTAAAAATAATTTATATGACTTTTTAAATTAACAGGTAGAGTGCATTCCGGTATGACAATTGTCAAGAGAATTGGACTTGTGGAAACAGACAAAAACGACAGACCAACCGACTCTATTAAAATAATAAAAGCTTCCATTAGAAATATGTGAACTAACTCATTCAAAAATAATTTATGTTTTGAAATAATAAATTATAACGTTTTTATATAATGTTTGTATTGGAATGTTTTTTATGAATTATGGACTTTATAGGATCTACTATTTTTGTTACATGTTCTGAAGTATGAACAACGTGAATAATTATCAAGATTTTATTTCCACGAGTAAAAATGAAGTATGAAAAGCATTATAAAATATATATTACAATTCTGTACAAGTACTACAGTATTAATTTTAATTCTTCATTATTTTTGAGTTTTTCCAGTCTTTTTCTTTTTTAGTCTAAATTTTAATATCGAAGATTTTCAAAACATTTAGTTGGTAAAAACTTTCTTGTAGAATCCTTGAAAAACTTGATTAGAATCGTAAGCAAGTAGTACTAAATTTCTTTCACTTTTACGAGATTTTGCTGGAACATTAAAAAAAACCTTATTACTCAAACAATTTTTGTCCTTGTGTTCGGTTTATATTGAATGCAGCTTACAAAAATAAACAATCACTAAAAACTTCATAGAATCAGTCCTTAATACAATTCAAAAATCCAAACAAGGCAGTGCCAAAGGTAAGAGCAAGAATTTAATTATTCTTGGGTCTCTGGATAATGGTTGGTATGGAACACTTCATGATTTCACACAATTGATTCCTGATGGGTCTTAACTTCTCTACTGGCTCCTCCCAATCCACGGTATTGAGCTGTGTAAGTAGAATGGCAAGTTCCTCCTCACTCACATCCATCTCATCTCCGTGCAATGTCAAGGACTCGTACAATCTACTGGCTGTAGCTTTTCTGACAAATTTGAATTTGTGACACAGGTAGATGCTGAGCTGAGAAAAGGCACCCTTACTCACGGGCCCATGTACTTGAAGTAGATGGCAAAACAGTTTGACACTATTCAGTTGAGATTGAGTAGCACTGATAAACTTGCTTTCTTTCTTTAGAAGGGTCAAAATGCGTTTCGGTATTTCACTTTCTGGGTCGTCAAATACACCTTGAATACATCCTGAGCTGAACAATCTGTCGAGAAATGCTAAGCTAGCCGAGATCATACGGTCATCGCCATGACAAGATTCAAATATGTTGCAAATCTCGTTACAGAGACTGCTCAACGTCCGTTCGTCCAGTTGTTGGAGATATGAAAATAGAGACATGCTGGAGTACTTCACTAGTGATTCTGACAAGCCGCCAGCACTGTAGATTATTCCTTTCAGCAAATCTTGAACGTACGGAGGAAAAGAGAGCATCTGAATGAAGAGTGGGAACGTTTCGCTTTCTGAACGCCAATCGATGAATTTTTTTTCCTCGGTACACATGAACAGCTTTTTTAATTCCTCGTGATGAGGTATATTTGGCAAGCTACTCTGTATCAGTACGTGGAAGGCGTTTCCTGCCTTAGATCGCGTTCGGTCAATACGTTCAACAGCCTGCTGAGCTATACCTCCAATAATTTTTGTCATCAGATCTTGCGTCAAGATTTCGGTATAACAAGCTTTAAAGACGAGTCTAGTATGGGTGAGGATGCCATCAATTGCAGCTTCACGTACCCAAGAGCCGATATCACCACGGCTGTCATTTGTATACTCTGCAAGACCACTGAAAAGGCATCGGTACACATCGCTAACAAAAGGTTTCCATATCGTTGTATACTCAAGGCCCAGAGTTTCACTAAGTTTTGTCAAAGATTTTATGGCATCCCTTCTGCTCTCGGCCCATAGCGTTGTATCTTTAGTGATGCAAGAGCATTGCATGAGCTTTTTGAATATGTCTTCCCCTTTCTCTTTCAGAACATTAACTGGAAAGTAGCCAATTGCTTCAGCGAAACCTATTCTTACTGTCTGGCTGGTGGACTGAAGATTTTCGAGGTATTTGTTGATAATCCCCTGCCTCTCCTCTAGACTCCAGGTCAAATAATATTCTGTGAAAAATGCTGAATGAGCCTCAGCGGATACTTCTCTAACGATTGCTACTTCATTACTCAAACATTCTTCCAGTAATCCCTGCCACTCGTTTATAATATTTTGATCATTTACGTCAAAATGCACAATAGAAAATTTTTTAATTAGAGTCGCACAAGCTTGTTTAATTGTTTCACCACCAAGTCCTCTTAACTGTCCTCTACTACGACAGGTAGAGACGATTTTTTGAATTTTATCCAAATGATCCTGGGCAATTATGTCGCTTATATCCTTTTCAAGACAATGGTGCAGCACAACGAGGATTTCGGCAATAGCCAGAATAGCACCGTGCCGCGCAAACGAATCTAATGAATCAACAAAGTCCAATAATACTGGAAATACATCATTGATTATGTATGATGTGTCGAGTTCCGCTAAATTGTGCAAAGCTTTGGCAGTTAGTTCTCTTATGGTGCTGTCCCAGTGGGTGACTTTTCTCTTCACAAGATGATCAATCAGGGGTTTCAAGTAGCCTTCGTACTTGGCAACGTGTACGCTAATCTTGAGGTATGCATTGTTCCTGACTCCAACTTCAAAGTAATCAGCTGCAGAAATAATCTCAATGCCATGGGGAAAGTTTCCCTGTCTACCAACATTCTCTTGGAAAGCGGCAGAGCCAGCTCTGCGGCAGTTGATCTCTCTGTCAAAGCAAGTTACTATCAGTAGGGCTCTTGCTATATCGTTGACATGGGGCTGAAAGACTTCCGGCTCAAAAGCTCGTGCAAACGACCAACATACAAAACATGCCGCATCTCTTATGATGGAGCCAACTGGTCCGTAAGCTCTTGGTTCGTCAAAAACCAAAGCTTGGATGACTAGGGGAATTATTTCTTTCAGTCTGTCAGGCAGCAGCAATCCTCTTCTGCCCAGTTCGGCTAAAGCAAGACAACCTCCGTGCCAAGCGGTTTCTGATTCACGAGATGAAAATAGATCAATGACGTAGCCAAGCACATCATCTGCCAGATCACTTGGAAGCCTAGCCGTGATCCTTCCAATACCTTTTGCAGCAGACCATCTGATGATTATAGACTTGTCTTGCAAGCCTCTTATTAGATGTTCGATTATTTCTTCTACAAGCGGTGGTATTTCGTGATCATCGTTGAAAGACACAAAAATGTCGTTTCCAACTGGAACAGGTTCCATAGCTTCACGACCTTCAAGTACGTTTGTTGACAGAATTATTGTCTTGGACGCTTTTTTGTACTGCCAAGGGTTAACTTTGACTTTTAGTAAAGTTGTGCCTATTCTCTGCACAATTTTTATCGAGAACTTCCTTACAAGATCCGCACTACTTTCATCCAGCTTGTTCTCTGAAATTTCATCAAAAATTTTCTGCGTGTAAGGCATAATATCTTCTCGGTAGCTATGCTTGATTATAGAAGCAATGACGGCCAGTGGTCTGTGATTCAAGCAATCCTTGTTAGAGTTTTGCAGTGCCCAATCTATCAAATGCTCCATGTAATCATCTTTAACGTCGAATCTTGTCAAAAAATGAGTCATCAAAAATATGGCTGCATTGGAACAGGAGTCCTTTGAGACACAATACTTTTTACAGATAGATATGACCCTCTCTGTCAAACTCTCCTTTACGTCTATCGAGTCTCTCGTCTCCAATTTCGACAGAGCAAAGGGTATTTTGGATATAATCGACAGCCAGATCAGTAGGACGTAGCGCGTCTGCCAATTATCCTTATCCTCGATGTTTTGCTTCTCCAACATCTCGAGCACTGGATTGAAATCGGTCACCTCGTGCGGCAGATGTATAGCAATCTTTTTGTAAGTCTTGACGCTCATGATGATGTAAATGTACTTGAAGACATAGTGCTTCAGGTAATCAAACTCACTCCTTTCCTTGATAAACGTCAGCAATGGACCCAGCAAATTTTCCAGGTAAGGATCGAGCAGCTGAGGCTGGTCTTGGTACTGCTTCATTATGAAGCAAAAACGATCCAGATTCTTCTCCATGACACGGATGGGCTGGTCCGGCACGTATAACTGCTGCATCAGGTGCTGGACCTCGTCTACTTCCTTGAAGGCGCTGAGTCCACCGCCGCATGACGCCGACTCTGGATCAATGTCGTTTGCGCTCATCCTGACGACCCTTTTATGGTTGTCATGTATGTTGTAAATCGTGTGATGTATTATATTTAATTGACAGTAAATAGCAAGTAGGCGAGTACGAGTCACGAGAGTATTGATTGATTTTTGCAGTTCATTTACACAAACTCGTTGAAAAATACTTTTAACCTCGGCCTCAGCGTGCGTGCAACGTTTACTCAAAAAGAATAAATACCTAGGAGTATGAAACTTCTTGAGCTCCCGATGACGCTTTTTGGCTTCCTGGACTGGGACCTGGGAGAGGGAAGCCCTTTTGTCGTCTGGCACAGTGTTATTTTGTTTTATGTTTAGGTAACAGAACTACAGAACGAGCATTAATTAGTCCGAGACGCGAGACCCGAGTAGGGGGATGGCGACCTAGCAAGATAATCTCAGATGGCGCAACGGGTACTTAGCCTCCAACCAATGAGAACACTAGCGCGATTTTCAAAGCTATTTTTGTTTTAAACGTAATAAAACTCTATTTTATTTGAAAGATGTGTTTTAACTTCGATTTGAGGACCTCAAATTAAGGTATTATTATCACACAAGTGAATCTCAAATAAACATTAAAACACATTTAATAATCCACTGCACGAGTGCGAGTGAGATAGAGAATCGTTAACTGTTTTTTATCTCGAAATTTTGAATGGGACATAACAAAAGTAGGAAACCAAATCGATAGGAAATTTTCCGCTCTACACGATGGTATTTTTATTTTTCTTCTATCTATTGCTGTTTACGAGATATTCGCAACAGAAGCTTTAATGAGTGTTTTTATCGAGTTTAAACAAACGTACACTGTTTTTACTATTTTACCCGTAATCAGGGGGTTTTTTTGCATATAATATCCAAAATGTGACTTTGGTTGACAATTATCTGTTTAAAAAGATTTTCTATCGGCCTATTTAGGGGCTCAGACATGGGCTGTATTCCGCAATCGCCGCCAGCAGCAT
>JAPYYV010013450.1:0-13833 GCA_030522625.1 Copidosoma aretas
CCCCCCCGGGCGCCCCCCCCCCCCCCCCCCCCCCCCCCCGACCTCTTTCCAGCTGGGCTCTTCTCCCCGGCCCTTGCATGTTTTATGCAGACAATCCGCCGCTGCAGTTATTTCACGCTGGGTGCCCCCGCGCCGAAAGAGTCTCGCTATCTCGATTTTTTTTTTCCGCCGGCCCGAGATCGTGTGTACAAGTTCTCGCCCGGCACGGCGACGACGCGGGCTTCGACGAGAGCCGTTCGTTAATTTTTCAGCCTCGGACGCGGGATGGAATTTGATCCTCGCGCATCGAGCGATGGATTTGTCGGGGCCCTTTTCTTATTCGCGCGGTATACTCTTTTCGAAAACGCACACGATGAATTCGGTGTTTTTTCTTTTCAACCACGCGTACGAGGAGCGAGAAGCCGGGATGTAGGATCGTAAAGTTTGCTCTCGAGAGCGGCTTTTTTCAATCCGTCGATTCGAAGTGATCCCTGGACCGGCTAATTTCCAGCCGGTCGAGCCGTACGTTTGCTCCCCACCCGCACCGGGCGGAGGAGACGCTCGCGGCTTTTAATCCGTTTCGCCCACCACCCGTCGGCTAAACCCCCGCCGTCTTTTCCTCCCTGCTACCCACTCCTTTCTCTCGCTCGGCTCTCGGTGCGGCGACACCAAATAAATTTCTCCTTCTCCCCGTACAGGTAGGTCGACTCGGACGGTGGAATTTCATCCCGTCCCGGCAGAGCCGTTTCCAAAGTTGCGTCGGTCGAGGCGAAATTGATCGAAAGTTGGGAAGAAGGGCTTATTTCTTATCGGACCCTTCGCTTTCGGGTTCTTTTTCTCTGCTTCTTATACGCAGTGATGATTACCGACTCGCGATCCACTTTTTACCGCGCGGTTCTGTGCATACAGAGTATACCGTTTTACACGAGTCATGTTGGGAATTTCAAGAGTTTATTACCAATTTTCGATCAAAATCCACGACGCTGGGATGTAATCGATCGGAGATGAGTAACCCGGCGCTATTCTATATACACCTGGTAGCGCAAGCCGCTTATACACCCGAACTGCGGGGATCGGGTCAGGGCAAAGAAGAAGGAGGCATCGACACGTCGGAGCAAGAGCACACGAGGATCGTCAAGTATGAGGGAGGCAGGAGCATACGTATACATATAATATATACACCGACCGACTCAAGGAGGGCTCGTAGCGGGGGGGGGGGGGGGCTGGTCCAACCCGGCCCGTGGACCCCCGGCGCGGCGTACGCGCTCGGGGTCTGGAAGAAAAAGGGGGGGGGTCTTGACATTCTCCCTCCCTCCCCCCCCCCCTTTCCCTTACAGTTGGGGCCGAGGGGGTGGCTATACGTACGTATACCGCTGTACTAAAACTCGTGTACCATATACGAGATATCACTCCGTCGGTAGTGTGCACGCGCTATATTTAGCCTGCGGCCTCTGGGGAGAGACTCGCGAGCCCTACAGTGTATGTGTACTCGCACCGCCGCCACTCTCTCTCTCTCTTGCTCTGTACCGTTTGTGTATGCGTGCACCTTTACTATTGGCTCGTGTGCGTGTCCCTGTACCTACAAATCCTCCCCAAGTCATTGGACTCGCGACGCTGACGTGTCCGAGCAACCCCGATACCCCGTGCCTCTGGCCTCTTTACCTCGGAACTTGGGAGTCAGAGAGGGAGAGCGAGAAGTCAGCAGCAGCATCCCGGTCCTCCGGTGCGCTAAGATTTGTTTGCGGATCCGTCCACGAGGAGGAGGAGGAGTCCCCCCTGAATTTTAAGTCGTCGCTTCGGTGATGCTCCTCTCCTTCGTTCGACATCCCCCCCATCGTCACCCGTTCGTCCCAAGAAGACCTCTGTTTGCCGAGTCGCCGATGTTTGACCTATCGTTTGCAAAGGTGTTGTAACGCACAAGAACCGCCGACGGAGAACACGCGCAACATCCCCACGCAGCCCCCGCGGACTCATGTACCCCGAAGCTAATTTGAATTTTCCAATTATTTTCAAAACGAATTCGATCAAAGCCGGGGTCCAATAAGTTATCTGCGGCAGTGGTCAGGGCTTCGAGGGTGCTTCCGACCACCAGCACGACGTCTCGCTCGCTCGGGAACGAAGTCATCAATATCTCGTGCGCCTTTCTGTACATGTGTGTACATGTATACTATTGTACCCATACTACGCCGGCCATCCCAGCGCGCGGATCGCTCGACCCCCGCGTGAGTACACGGCACACGCGCGCGTGAAAGAATAAGGCGCGCGCGAGGGAGCAAAAGGAAGAAAGATGGCCGGGGGGACAAAACTTTCGCCGCCGATGCGGGGGCGGAGTCACGCCTAATCCCCAGAGTCAAAATGGAAGTCTCCGGAGACCCTCGCGCTCTCTCCTTCTTTCCCCCGTTCGGACGAATAGGGGGCGGGGGGGGGGGGGCAACTATTGACGCCGGCCTCGGGGTTAACTCGGGGAAGCTCGGCCGGACGAAACTTTGTAGGTGTATAATAGTACAGTACGCCGAAAAGCAGGACACTCGCGGGAGGTCGGGGGGAGGGGGTGTCTCCTTATACAAGTATCCGTTTGAACTTTTTTGTTTCTTCCGTGACGGCACGTGATTATTGTGTTTCGATCGGAATGTATCGCACGAGTTTTTCAATACTTCGGGGTTTTGGTGATTCATCATCGCGAAAATCGCAACGACGCTTTGGATGCAGATGAGCTGATTAACCGAACGATCAGCCAAAGTACTCGGCAGAGCTGCAGGCGGCATGTTTTCGGACCAGCATTCGGCGAACGATCGAGGCCACGCGAGTGTGTGTGTGCGCGTACGCACCTGCCGATGTATAAAAGTTCCGCCCGATGTCGTATAAGCATATACGCACCAATAACCCACCAACACCGCGACGGCGAAGAAGCGGGACTTTCGACTTTTTCTCTCCCCCCCAGAGTCGAGGCTGCAGGGGAGGAAGACGCGGCAGCGACGTCTCCGATCCTGGCACACACGCGGCGACGCTCGCTCGAATGCTCGGCAGCAGAAGCCAAGAGAGACAAAACAAATGTGCCGCGGAAGGGGGCGACTTTCAAAATGTACATCCCGAATCGATGTTCGATCCGCGAGCGTTTTATCGTCAGTGCCACGGCTCTTCTCGATCGAGCGCAATGTACTATCTACGGCGAGGATCGCCGAACGGAGGCCGCCGCGAGAGCAGACGTGCGGCGGGGAGGAGGAGGGTCGGGAGACGAAAGAATAATAAACGCCGACACGCGACCCGCGCGTATGCCAGATCCACGGAAGGGGTGGACCGTCGTTCGGCGGGAGCCCGGAGAGAGGAGCCGCCTCAATTATTCAAAACGTCGCGCCTCGGCGCGCGTGCGGCGGAACGTATGTATACACAGCGCGTTTTCAAGATTCACTTTCATTTTCCTCGGCCGCAGCAGCCCCTTTTCTCCTTTCGGTGGGCGTTAGCGGCGGCGGCGGCGGCGGCGGAACGGTACAAGTCCGCCAGGAGGAGGGGCGGGGAAGGAAAGATTGCCGCCTGCAGTGAGGGAAAAAATAAAGCAGCGGCACGATGGCGACATATAGCGTCGGTACAAGACGGGCTCGGCGCGTTTCTGCCTCGAAGGATGGGCGCTCGACGTCGTCGGCGGAATCAAATTGCTCGTTAATTTTTCAGGGGCTCGTTCGAAGAGTATACACGGGGTGTAACGCGGGTTGATGTATTTGCATCGTGCGTTCGTACGCGGTCGGTCGTGGCAGAGAGCCGACGGCGGCGAGAAAGGCCCGTGCAGGGGTTTCAAGCCGGCTCTCGGTCATCAAACTGTGCAATGCTGCAGGAATGACGCGTGCGCTGATGGCCGATACATCGTGTATGACGACAAACGTGAAATGAGCTTCATAATTCTGTTGCACCATATTTCTGTTTTTTACGACAAAAGTTGTCCTTTTATCGTTTTCGTTTATTTATTTTAGTCGCAACCAAAATAAATCATCCCCTCGGCGCTCAGAGGCAATGATCCTTTATTCAGGAAGGGGGGGAAAAGTATAATATAAGACAGAAGCGCTCGCCAAATGAAAGCTCGGGAGGAGAAACACAGAAGAGCTGCAGGGGGGTAGGGGGGGGGCGGGGGGGCCCGGAAGTGGAGCGAATAGTGTCGGGGCAGCACGGCCGGGAGCCAAGACGCGGCGCAGGGAGGTGGGTAAGTATATATAAGGGGGAGAAGCGGGCGGCTAACTGTGTACCGTGTAGCCCCTGTACTACAAGGCGCATAATTTCATACAATCTTGGAGAAACTCCCCGCGCGCGTTCTACACTCTCCCCCGAGCGTTTCGCCTGGATTTTTTCCAACTCCGCGCGCCGAATAGTTTGTTCGTTTGTTTTTATTTTTTTTCTCTCCCGGCGGCGACGAATCTTTTTTTTTTCTTCTTTTTCTTTCCACTCTCTCATCACAATCGCGCGCTCCCGGTAACCGAGACCAATCAGTCTGATGGCGCGCAGGAGCCCGTCGCGCGCGACGCGCCGCGGAATATTCACGGAAGAGCCGCGTGTATTTTTCTATCGGGGGGAAGCCGGCGAGAATCGACCAGGAATAACGGCGAGCCAAGACAATGTCGAAGAGAGCGGAGAACGATGAGCGCGTATATTATGTGTGTGTGTGTGTGTGGGGGGGTGCCGGAAGAGAGCGCGTCTCGCGGCGAGGGTGTACACACACGTACACATATTATATATATATATATATATGAACATGTATACACCCGGAGAATTTCCGAAGGAGACCAATGGCATCAGCCCAACCCACACGCACAGGGACTCGTATCTAGCGGGGGGGGGGGGGGAAGGAGTAGGCAGGTTGGAAGAGTACAGGAGGGGGAGCATCCCGCGGGACTATCGACTGCCGAGTCCCGAGGGGCGAGTCGATATTCCACGGGGACGGCCCTCTCCGCCCCCGCTGTGTTGTAGGCGCGCGTGTATAGGTATATACATATGCATATATCATGCGTGTGTAGCTCCTCGTCGTTGACATTCGACTCCTATAAACACTCGGCGCAAGCGCACTTACCGCGGCCTACTCTTTATCTCGCGGCGCGAGTCCACCACCAGCACCGCTATCACATGCGCGCCGAATCGGATTTTGACAAGCGCCGCGCGCCTACTCCTGCTGCCCTCAACTGTGTACGTTTGTATACATATAGGTTTAACAGCTCGTGTACGCATGTGTAACTCTGCCCGTGCACGGACGCAAGCGCGCGAGAGGGGACCGCGGCTTTGAGTCGTGCGGCTTCGTTACGCTTGTCTTTCCTTTGTGCAGCGGCACGCGTCTCCGATGCTCGTGTCCAGAGTTTGCCGACGAACCGTGGCCGTTTATCCCCCATCTCGGTTCCCTCGTTCCGCGACGGAACTTAAAAATTCAACGGCCCCTCCCGGCGGCAGAACAACCGAGCCCGAATTCAATAATACAGAGACGCGAGCGAGCAAGCGCCTGCGAAATCGTTCGCCACCGCGGTGTAATCGCAGTGCCATCGGCAGACTCCATGTATACGCGGAGCAGCGACGCGACCATGAGGCAGAGGATACAACCCGGAGTCGGCGCGACAGCTGTCGGCACTGCTAAGTTATTCAGCGCTCGGGGCCCGGCTGTATCTACACTATAGTACAGCAGTCGTCTAATTGTAACGACACCTCTGGGACACCGTCCTAGGCCAGTGGACCGCCGCCCTGTGTGCGTCCCCTGCGTGCGTGCATGGTGTGTGCGTATACTCTCACGGAAACGGTGCGCGTGAATCCATTTTGGCCGCACTGTACAACACATGGGAAAAACCACCAATAGCGTCCGACCGTACCTTGACTTACTCTACTGCGATTATTTTTCACACCCGAGTCCGCACGGCCGAATCTTTTGCCGAGGCCCCGTCGGAGCGCGCGCAATACAAGCAGCTCCTCGACGCATAGGTATAGGGTTGTAGGCGGTTCGCCCGTTGGATATACGTAGCATTTAATCTCGGGAGCGCGCGATAAAAGGAAACGACGCTATCTCGGAGTATAATTACGAGCGCGATGGCTTTGACGCGATCGCGCGCGGGCGTATTGTATACACGGCTACCTCGTGTACAATAGAAACGAGCGGAGGGAGGGAGGGAGAATCGCCGAGTGCCGTGCGGGGCGCGGTAGTTCTCTTCCTCGGGCTTCCGATAAAAGCTCCCGTGCAGTCGCGATGATCGCCATCGGCGCGCGATCGGCTGCGTTTCTCGGACCGTGTGTGTATATAATGTACGCGCGCGTGTGCCCCCGACACCCCGTTGAACCGCTCTCCGCCGTACTGCTCCTTTACTCCCAAGGTTTATCCGCTGCTGCTGCTGCTTCGGCTCTCGCTCTGTTATTCTCCGTCACCGCCTTGGACAATTTTCGACTGGCTTGAATCGTTCCGACTCCATTGCCCATGGCGGACGGTTGCACAGCTCGACAGAGAGCCCAAGACGCGCGGGGGCGTTGGAAAAAAAAAAGAAAAAAAAAAAAACTCGGCATGGACGTTAAGCAGTCGTAAAAGAAACAACGGCAGAGTTCGCCCGGCCGTCAAGGAGCGGAGATCGAGCTCCATCGCGAGCCCCGCTCCCTCGCCGAGGAGGGGGGACGGGAGCGGGAGGGAGAAAAGCCTCGTCGCCGGCATTATCATCCGCACAGTAGCAGAGAGAGAGAGAGAGAGAGAGGATTGCTGCTCTCTCCGTCTATGGCACATCGCCATGGCAACGCCACACCGCGCGAGGGACGCCAGCGGCGGCGTGCAGCCCTCGTGACTAACTGTGGTGGTCTGTATACGACCATACATCTGTATACGTACGCGCGGCACGTGTACAAGGGATACACCATATACCTATGCATGTACACTTATAGAAATATGTGTGCGCGCCTCCTCGGCCTATACCACCACACCAACATGGCGACGACTGCGCGTTAACCCGCTTACGCCGCGCAATTCTTTTCCCGCTTATAGCCACCGGCAGCGGTCCTCCTTCGCTTTTTTTCTTTTTCACTTTTCGATTCCCGAGTGCCGCGAGAGCAGGGGAGCCGGGGAAGAAGACGGCGGCTCAAAGGGCGCTCTCCGCCCCGCTCGGTCGGACCGTGGACTTCTCGATGTGTGCGGCGAGTAGTTCTTGTTTTCAATCGTGTCGGCGCGCGGTAATTATTTTGGGAGGATATGGATTTTTTTTTTTTTTTTTTCGTCTAGTTTGAAAAGTGCCCCGTGCGCAGAAGAATTTGGTGATTCATGAAGGGGCGATCGTTCGAGGGATTTAAATTTTTCCAGGACTCTCAGGAAACAGAGTGATTTTGCCCACATTGATCATCCGGCGAGAAAAGTCCCTTCGCAGGCGTACGCGAAAATTGTTCGCCCATTGCTTCGAGCTTCATCTACTTTCAATAGAATTTCAAACAGGTGGAGCATCAATTTTCGCGCTTCGACGGAACGAGCTCTCCTGCCGTGCTTCGATCATCCTATACTAATCCGAATCTCGACATCAGTTTCACGAATCGACCAGCCCCGCGATCCCCACGAACGGTTGAACCGCCCGGAGCGATGGACAAAAAAAAACAGGGCAAATAAACCAAACAAAAAGGGACGATAAGGAAGGGAAGGAAGGAAGAAAGGAGAAAAATTAATTCCGCGAGTCTGTCCTCCTTCGTCGCGCTCGGGCCGTCCTCTGGGAGGGATTAAAAAGTGAGCGGCGGGCAGGAAAAAGGGGGGGGGGCGGGGGCGAAATCCACGGCGGGACTGAAATTAAGACAAATTTTTTAATAAAGCCCGATAGCGATCCGACGCGGCTCTCTTTCGCGGCCCGCGGTAGCCTTCGGGGCATGTACGTGTCCCCCGCTCGTACGTACACTTTTTTTCCACTCCCCCCCCACCCGTGTAATTGCCTAAAAAGATAGCGGCCGACCGCCGTCTGCGTGTACATACATATTTATACGGGCGCGCTATAAGGAGATAGCCGGGGCTCGCCAATTGGATTTTGAAATCACGCGATCCGCGCTCCTCCTCTCCGTTCTGGCATTATACTGCTGGATCTGGCCAACTCTAACGGGACCCGGGCTCATTCGTGGCACATGTGTATATAGTGTTGCATGAATAATGAATGGCCGATGTGATTATACGCTTACTCGCGAAAAAGCGTCCGGGTGAAATTCAGCGGCTGATATGCAATAGTACAAGTTCTCAACGAAAACACACCTTCAATCGGAAGAGTAGCCTCCTCTCTCGATCGGTAGTCTTCCCCAAACACCTTGAACCCCAATGGTGAGCCCCGGTAATGTGCAAATCTGCTTATTACCGGGAAATCAATTCGCGATTCAATCTCGCCGGCAAAGTTGGGGCTTCTCGTGCTTTCCTCGGCGCTATACAGCGACGACGACGACGACGACGACGACGACGAGGAAATAAAAGCGTAAAGGAGAGGGCAAACAGAGAGAAAGAGGAAAAAAAAGGGAGCGGAGGAAAAGGAGCGAGAGGCGGGTGGGTATATGGGTGCACGGCGAATTTGCGTGCCCGAAAGTGCGAGCCCAAGTTGAGCCCAGCCGTGTCGCGCGCGCTCGGGGATTTCGCCGAGTTTCCGAACAACTTGCAGGCTCGGGAAAGGGCTCCTTCTCAAAGGGGAGTCCTACTCCCTTCGGCAAAGTGTACCGGAGGAGCTGTGCTCCTGTACATGTGTACACCTAAGCGAGTCAGCGAGCAGGTGTATATATAGTCGGCTCCGTGTACGCTATGTGTACCTTCCTTTTTCTCAAAGTGGCGCTCTCGCGCGCGCGGATATTTAAATTGCATTCCGACCACCTCGTTCGGCAAATTGTCCCCCCCTTTGCGCCTTTCTCCCTCTCGTGGGATGAACGCACCTCTGTGTAATCGCACCGTTACCCCGATGTATATTCCCGCGAAATCTAAAGAGCCTCGAATGCAAAGTGACGGTTTCGGAAAACAATTTTCACCTCTCGACTGAGAATCTGTTTACCTTCCACCCCGCGTGTACATACCGTATATCTCGGCTGCCGTCACTTCCGAGTCAATTTAACGGCGCACGCCGTTCCCGAAATTGAGTTAGCCCAGATTAAACGAAGCCTCGCATCTCCTGCGTCCTCCTCTTCCCTTCGGTCTCTGATGCCCATACCCGTATCCACACCCACTCCCCTTTCCTCGCTAACTTACGTATACGTATATATCTACTCTGCGTACGCCACTTACGCGTCTTCCGTATACACTCTGAAATCCCTGCGAATGAGAATAAAAAAAAAAAAAAAAAAACTCCATACGATTATCCGCCCTCTGATACTCGAGTTAAATATTTGCCGAATCGAATGAAAACTTGTGCAATCCATCGGTAAGCTGTATCGAACGCGCTGAGTAAACGAATTTCGATCGGCGCTCGAACAGCCCGATTCATGTAAATTTTTATCGGCCATTGATTCCCCGCTCTCTTTTATTTCCCTCGTTCACGTTGAGCCCTCTATAATATATCCGATTACAGAGCTCTGCGCGCAGTTGACTCATTCGTGGTATCCATCATGTATTGGACCCGACGAGTGGCGCCGGTTGGATAAAAGGATTACATTCAGCGTTTCTCTGGTTATACTGTACTCCTGCCACCGGGTGAAAAACTTCTCTTTCACAAAGTCGATCAGTCATAAAAACTAACCACCTCCACTGATCCAGCGTCACATTAATAAACAGCAACCGTGAGCATCACCATCATCATCATCATCATGATGGTCCTCTAGCTCCCGACACATAAACCGCCAGCTATCAAGCCGCGCATCCGCTAGCTCTCAGCGCTCACTGCAGAGATAACGAACGTCGCGGTAAATCGGCCCCACCCCCTCCCCCGCGAAGCCTGTAAACCAGGCAGGTGTACCTAGACAGCCACCAGCGCACCTACCGCTGTCTCGCGACTAATGTGATGGACCGCCATTAGGGGAATTCCAAGGAGGTGCCCTAGCCTCCGCCTCTGCTCCCTCCGAGCTCTATACGTATATACACGGCTAAGTGGCCGCACGCGTAACCTCCTCCCCGGCCCGCGCTCGGCGCAAAACGTATTACTTAGCCATGAATTATGCAGCGGCCTGCCCGGGCGGAGAGGAGCCGGTTGCCGAATACAGACCGACTACGACGACGACGGCTCGCTCTCTTTTCGCAAGAACCTGCAGGCAGCCGTGTATATAGTGCAGGCAGAGAGAGAGAGAGCCGGCTCCGCTGCACCGGCCGCCCCCCCCCCTAGGGACCTTCACCGACAGCCTGGCTAATCTACCTTGCATGCGCTCGTAATTACGCTGCTGCTGCCGCTGCTGCTCCGTGAGTAGGAGGATGAGGGCCGAAAGAAGAAGAGTCAAGACGCGCCGGCTAGCGAGGGATGTGCCTCGGTCAGCAGGGGGGGGGGGGGGGGGGGGCCTTAACCCAGTCAGCGCCCGGAGCTGATTACGCCGGCTAAATGGCTTATAGGGGCGGATACCAGCGGCCCTCTTTTCGCAACACGGCTCCTCTTCTCCCTCTTCGGCGGCTAGTCCGCCGGTCGTAAGTGATCGTCCCACGCCCACTCCCTTCCTTTTTTAATCGCAGGAGGCTCGAACGATCAGCCCCGGGTCCACTCGAGCTCCGCGGAATATGCGGAGAGGGCCAAGGAGGCGTAATGGAAGCTGGTTAAACATTGAGCGTCCCCCTGGTACCCACCCCTGGTGTAATATGTAGCGCTGCAAACTAAGCCGCCCCCGGCATCGCTGAGGTGTACCTATTTACCTGTGAGAACGGGAGGGGGGGGGGGGAGGTATATAAGGCGCCGATCGGCCTCATTAATCGAGACTCCTTGCTGTACCCGGTGCCTGCATTATATATGCATTTTGTTGCCGAACGGGGGATCGCCCCGAGCCTGCTCTGTGGAAGCTCTGTGGTGGGCGTTTTGGATGTACGTTCATACGTGGGGTTCCTATATGCATGGACGATCGATCGACCGGTGTTTACAACGGAAAGGTTATGAAATGTGGGTTCGATGTTGACTCGAGTGTCCGAAAATGATAATGGAAGAGCGGATGAATGTAGCATGATCGTTAATACCTGCAGGGTATACAAGAACGGCTGACTATATGGAATCGTCTTCGGTCTCCACGAGCCACCACGCTTGTGTAGTGTCCTTGCAGGACCGAGTCGGATATGGGATAGCGCGTGTATGAATGATAATAATAATGTGCCCAGAGTCTGCGGGGCTCTCGCGTATCAATTGGTGATTAGCACACTTTGGCCCTCGGCTTCGATACTCTCGAGTCTATACGAATTTTTATGATGTTACTCGGCTTTTTGATACACTTTATTCAAATATACATGGAGAGAATTTTTTCCATCCGAAGACTCATATGTATACTTTCGAAACTAGCTCGAGATGTGAGATCGAATCTTAAAGGCGACGGGGATGAAAATAAAAGTCAGAAGTGGAGCCATCGAGCACAGAGAATAGGAGGGTGGCTACACGAGGCTTTTCAAAACGTGATTAGAGATTCTTCAGAGGTAATGGATTTTTGATACACCCGACGAGGCCACCCCATTTTCTACTATTATCTTCGCCTAAGCCACCCCAACCCCTGGAAGGGGCTGCTGGTGTCTTGTGTTGTATACTTTTGTTCGTTCGACACTGCCATTTAAAAACTTGTCATCTTAAAATTCAAAGTCTCAAATTCTGCAGGTAATAGCAGTGTTCAACGCACATTCAACCAAACTAATAGAAACAGACGTGTTTAAAAAAAAAAAAAATATGTTCATCCGTGAGATACAGCGTAAACGCCAGAATCGCAGATGAATCAGTCGTCCTTTTTCCCCCAAAAGAGACAACAGCGGCAGCATTGGCTCCCGCTAATTGGTACATGGGCGCGCAAACACCCCCCCCCCCCCCCCATTCCTACCGGCACCGATGATCCATTGGTTCGATTGAATTCATCCGGGCCACTTTGCGCGCGTGTTTAGCCTTTTTTCCACCCGACGCGCGCCCTCCGAACACAGCACGATAAAATTCCCACCTCCTCCCGCTCTTTCCCCCGCAGCTCGTAAAACGCCGCTCGATATACCTCCCGCTCGTCTCTTTTTACGCGCCGTTCGTCCGCACGATGTACCCGATATCACGTCCTGGCTGTTGTTTTTCGCCCTGCGCTGCGCAAGCCCGGGTGTACATATTTTACGCTCCGCTGATTCGTTAAACGCCGGGAGAGTTAGCTCTTTTCCCGCTTTCTCTCCGAATGAAAACATCTCCGACGCGCATCGGCACTATTTCTCTTTTCCATCAACGGTACAGCTGATGTGTTATAGCTATAACGTCCCGGCCGCCGTGTAAGTGAAAAAAAAGCCCTATACAGGCGCCCGACGGATCCCCGGTACATCCTGCAAAAATCTCGTCAGCCGTCGGCGCATGATGCGAAATGACTCGGGCGCGAGGATAAAAATCTAATAGACACCCCGGCGGAATCGAGTTTATTCCCCCACGGGCCGGAAACTAACACCCCCCCCCGAGCTCGGCGAGCGAGCGAGCACATGTTGTACTGTATCGATGTCGCCTCGCTTTTTTTTTCTTCTCCTTCTTCCCGGGGAGAGAGAGCGAAATCCAGTTCGCATTTGAATCAAGCCTGTAACGCAATCCATTAGCCTCCACACCCCCGTACCCCCGGTGCATATAGTGTCTTCTGTAACAGCCAATACCTCCTTGCAGAGCAGCAGAGGCGAAAAGTGGGGGAAGAAGACGACGGAAAAATAAAGTATATGGGTGACGGATGTGTCGCTGGCCATTAGTTCGATCCCCTGCCCCCCGCTTCACCCGGCAATCCCTTTCATCCGTCCCTCCATCCATATCTCTGATTAGACGGTCCTCGAGACTCCTCTCCGCGAATCTCCATCGGCGCCAAATCGCTTCCGACGGCTGATGGTTTTGCCGCTCTTTCTCCCTTTGACGATGATGATCTTAGCTCCCCCCCCCCCTCCCGCCGCCACCTATGGATCCTCAAAACAGTTGAATACACGAGCACATCGCATGGTATATTTCGCAAACGAATTCCACTCCCGTGCGGCGAACGTTCGCGCGCGTGAAATTTCCATCGAACGGGGGGGCCAATCGCGCTTCACCCCCCCACAGCCCGTATACACTCCGGATGGAATTCCGTGTACGTTGCGCCTATGTATACATACGTATAACGAACGAACAACGCGCATTATACATGTGCGCATCCGGAGATACGGGACGAGCCTCGTATCATACACGTATATATATATACACACCATCGCCCCGAGGCTCCTCCACACACACACACACGCGCGGGCGTATATATGTATGCACGAATGCCAGGCACCGATAGAGATTCGCGCCTCCGATAGTAGCCGACGCGCGCGCGTATTTATATATATGTGTACACAATGCCGCCTCGGCGGCAGTGGAACACCCCATCCGGCGGCTCGATAGAATCTTAACGCCTTCCCGGAGAGCAAACGGAATTAAATGCGCGTCTCGTGCGGCATATGATGTATATTATACGCACGCGTGCAGGCGCGCAGCGCGTGTACACCTGACCGATGGCCTTTCCGTTCGGATCGGACCACGACCGCTGCTGCCTTGGTTCCCTTATTTTCGGTGACTTTTCCCTCCGACTCCTGTACTCGGTGTAACGTGTATTATTCTCAAGAGCTTTATTGGCCGTCGCCTGCTCGCCAGGTATACACGGGGGATCTGTCGTAGGCTACGCCCTATACCTGGGCGATGAGTCCCCGAAAAAATTGAAAGCCCGCACAGGTGATGGGCGCGACGGGGACGTTCGGGAAGAAAAACGTGCGTATAAAGGCCAAGGGGGGGGGGGGGG
>JAPYYV010013451.1:0-12750 GCA_030522625.1 Copidosoma aretas
AGTAAAAAAAATAAGCATCAGTATGAATGTTATCAGTTGCAATGTGTACAGTGGGGGGTTGGCGCGCGGAGCGCGCAGGGGGGCGAGGCCCCACTAGTATATATACATATGTGTATGTGTGTGTCCGTTATTGCATATATATGCATATGTAGCCTGCTTAAGGTAGCTCCCTCGTCTACTGCTCTAGTCAAGTATAAGAGTTTGACTTGTGTGTATATATAGGTATATACATACAGCAGTGTCGGTATTCTGCTAGTGTCTATCTCATAACCATGAAACTAATTTTCACGTCTTTTTTGGCAAACATCTTTTAAAAATGCCCTTTTACAAGCATTTTGCAGGACAGCATTCATAAAAACGGAGATTTTTCTACAAGTACATCATAATATGTCTGCTGATGTTTTTGATTGCTAGTTGGAAAATGCCTGTAAAGCTGATTTTTTTATGCTCCGCCATATAAGCTCATGTTGGAGAGTACAACTTTGAGCTGAATTATTTCGAGATTTTGTCCCGCTCGGGGTATAAACAAGGACACCATTGGATTCAGCGGATCAAAATCTATCAAATGAAACATATTTTATTCCGTAGGTTTTCGAATAGGAGCTACCTTAAGTGATAATTTGGAATGTATTCATCGATATAAAGAATAAAACTAATGTGTTTGGTCATTTTTATACATTTGATATTGTTTTATTACAATAAATAATGCGAAATGTTATAATTTGTTATATAAATACCTTGATTACATATATATGATGATGAACTACACCTTGGAGGGGATCGGATCCTTGTAGCCCATGATCTTACGAAAAAAGCCCAAATTCGTATTGATTGAGTGAAAATTCGCAGGAAGCACGAATTTTGATAATTTTTTCGGCTCCCTGAATCACTGTTGCCAGTTTTCTGCTGCCTCGCTTGCCGTACCTACCGTGATCCAGGTGTAACTCAACTTTGGTATATCAAATATTAAGATACCGTCTGTTTACCATTACAGTTTAAAAATTTGTAAAGTAACAGCTGGCTATTCAGATAAAAAATATATCATGGTCGATATAAATATGCCACTCAATTTTCTTTTAATATACGTGCATGTTAACAGTCAATAAATCCTTCTCCCAGTGTGCGAATTCGTGATCAGCGACCCCAAAAACACCCGTAAACCAAATAACGTACAAATCAGTTGATTTTTGAAAATTTTCTCGGCCATCCTAATTCCGCCATTTTTAATTTGGCAAATATAACTCTAGATTCGTAATCAGCGACCTTAAAAACCTCCGTACACAAAATTTGGTAAAAATCTATTGATTTCTGAAAAAATTTTCCGCCATCTTGGATCCGCCATTTTGAATTTGGCAAATCTAACTGCAGATTCGTAATCAGCGACCCCAAAAACCCCCGTACATGAGATTTAGTACAAATCAATTGATTTTTTTAAAAATTTCTCCGCCATCTTGTATGCGCCATTTTGAATTTGGCAAATCCAACTCTATATTCGTAATCAGCGACCTTAAAAACCCCTGCAATCTAAATTTAGTACAAATCAGATGATTTTCGAAAATTTTGTCGGCCACCTTGGATCCGCCACACAGTGGGCAAAACCGAGATTCTTTTTTTCAAAATAAAATAAGGTTCGGTAGAGAAATGATTTCTTCATAACACTTTTTAGAAGTTATAGGTATAATGACAGGGTATAACAGAAAAATATTAGGAAATCTCCTGTATGAAAACCTAACCTAAAAATTTATGTTTATCTCTATTTTTATGCATCTTTACGAATTTTTTTTTTTTTTTTTTTAACTATGAGTTTTCATGGTGCTGCAAGTTTTCTATAAAATCATATGGTTGAATTTCCAATTTTCATAATAATGGATTCAAAATGGCGGAATAAAATTGAAAAACACAGGTTTTTTCAATCAAAGTAAAATAATGTTCCCTAAGAAAAATAATTTTTCAATAAAACCTTTTGGATGTGATAGGTACTATGACAGGGTATAACAGAAAATTATCATAAAGTTTCGTATATAAATTCCTAACCTGAAAATTTATGTTTGTCTGAAATATTTTTGAATTTTTTTTTTTCCCCTTTAATTATAAGTGCTTATGGTCTGTTAAGGTCATTACCAACATATGATGATTAATTTTTTAATATAATTATGGTGGATTAAAAATGTCGGAGTAAACTTGAAAATAAAATAAGATTTCGTATAAAAAACATTTCTCAATGAAACTTTTTTAGATGTTTTATGTGTAACAACAAGCAATATCAGAAAGTCAATAAAAAATCTCTTATATGATTACCTAACTTCAAAATAAATGTTCATCTCTAAGTTATTTTTAATTAATATTATTATTATTTTTTGATATGGTGGTTTTTAACAGAGCAGTGATAATACATCAAAAGCTTACTAAGATGATCAATACTATTTTAAATGTTATTTACATTTAAATATGTTTATACATACTGTTAATATATCCATACCCTGTGTGATAATTAAGGTTGCTTCTTCCTCCACCTAAATTTTACACTTCCTAGCACTTTTTGTTGCTAGTCTTCTTTCAATGACATGTACTTATTACGATACAAAGTTTTTAAGACTTTTTAATATTAATAAGTCATGTATTGGATCCCAGAAATCAAATTAAGCTTAACTGTATTGTACGTATTATCTAGGGATGGGTCAACCAGGTGAAGAGGTATTTACGACACGTCGGGTGTAATTTATGTAATTAATGTAATTTTCGTAATTTATGGAATGAAACAAGCCAAATATTTATATCGGTCTTACAGTCAAATCAATAAATAAACATTAATACTATTTTTAATTTGACGTATGTGTGTGTGTCATTTTTTTAAATTACACTCACACATGTATACGCGCTCTCCGTACCAAACAAATTCAATGCTTGTTGAAATTGCTTGATATGGACCAGCGCGTATACATGTGTGGGTGTAATTTAAAAAAATTACACACACACATACGTCAAATTAACAATAGTATTAATGTTTATTTATTGATTTGACTGTAAGACCGATATAAATATTTGTCTTGTTTCAGAAATGTGAAATTTCGGTTATGGAATCACGACAAAACATACTTATATGCTCGTGTTACTAATTTAAAATTTTACAACAATCCTTTTCTGTTACATCTCGTAGTAAAGTAAAGTTTAAATCCTTCCCAGATTTTAGGATAATGGATGCAGAAAGGTAAGATGGCTCTGATGAAGGTTGTCGAGATCCTTTCACATAACTTAATAAACACGCACCGAGTGCACCGAGCCGAATGGCCTAAGCCCAAGTCCCTATTTTTGAGATGTTAGTATTTTTTTTGCACGTCAACATACCCTTAACGCGATACGTGTCGTAAATTTACCAAATGTAATGAATTCAGTTTTTATGACATCTCGTAAATATAATATTTGACACGTCGGAAATTAAATCTACGACATGACATCATAGAGATAATATATAAATATAGAGTAGGCCAGTGACTGACTCTTATGCAAGTAAGCCTGTTGCCTCGATAGAAAGAGACGCAAGATCGAAGTGCCCTACCTATATATGGGGCATTCCACGCCAACTTAGAGGAAAAAAAAAATTTTTCTCTTCAAACTTGGGAAATAAATAGCACTTGATAAGAAAACATTACCCTAATTTTTTTAGATTTTTTCATCCACGCAATGAATTCCATGACCCTTGAAAGTTTGAGATATTTTCTTTGACCCTTATATTTCGCATATTCTTGCGAAAAAATAAGAAAAAAATAAAATGAGGTAAGTGTGGTATTTCATAGATTTTTTATCGTAGAATAGGATAAAAATTTTTAAACAATATTTAAAGGGAAGTTTTTACCCTTATTTTAAGGGTTGAAAAGTTTAAACTGAAATTTCCCAAAAACCGCGTTAAATTTTTTTTTTATTTTTTTTTATTTGTTAGATTTTTTCATGTTCTTTTTAATGGCTGTCGTAGAAACATGGGCGGAGTGTTCGTATGTGCGCTAGAGGGCGCTAAAGATCAAAAAACAGAATTTTCCGATATTTTTCGTTCTAGTAGATAGGTAAAGACATAATGAACCAAGATCAAGATAATTTATAAGGTTTTCGAGGTCGCTGATTACGAATCTGTGGTCAGATTATCAAAATTCAAAATAGCGGATCAAATATGGCCGCCAAAATTTTCAAAATTCTACGGTAAAAATCTATGAAATACCACACTTACTTTATTTTATTTATTTTTTTCATTTTTTCGCAAAAATATGCGAAATATAAGGGTAAAAAAAAATATCTTAAACTTTCAAAGGTCGTGCAAGGTCATTGCGTGGGTAAAAAAATATGAAAAAATTAAGGTAATGTTTCCTTATCAAGTGCTATCTATTCCCCAAGTTTGAAGAGAGAATTTTTTTTTGTGCTCTTAGTTGGCGTGGAATGCTGCATATATATACATGTATATATCTCCTAGGAAATCGATTGGGTAATAGGGTATAGGCCAGAGCCAATCAGCGCAAGCCTAAGATATATATAGGTAGGGATGTTCGGTTTTGCGTCTCTTCCTATCGAGGCAACGGGCTCACTTACAGGCTGGCCTACTCTATTCATATGTTATCTCTATGCATGACACAAACAGACTCTCTAGTCTCATTAGAATATATTGAGAGGAGACGACGACTACAAGGGAGCCATAAATATTTACAAAATTTGAGTGGATTTAAGAAATTAGAGGGAGTTTTTCCTTAAAGAAATCGCATTGAATGTTATTTTATATTTGATTAAGACATAGCTTTATTTCACATGCATTAAATAATACATCTTTGATTAGTAATAGACCACAGTACAATATACTATTCAGAATACGATATCATTTGATGATTTGAAAAAAAAAACAACAAACAATTTCAATTACATTTACAGTAAAATTAACGAAAATGTTAATAGCACAGACACCGAAACAGATGATAAAGAATAAAGATCGATAACTAATGTCGAAGCAGCTAGCCAACCTTTAAGTGAAGTACATGAATTTATTAATAGTTCGGAAAAATCAATTACGATATTGTTATTCCTTAAAAGTAATGACAACGTACGAGTAATAAGTTGTTACATGTAACGATGAAAAAGTTAATTTAGTTTATGCTATTATAAAGTTAAAGAAAGAAAAGAATTGTACGGTTCTATTGAATTGTTAATTAAATTAACGAATGTAAGAGAAATACTGTACATAAATTATGTATATTGAATTTGTTTTATTACCACATATTATATATTTAAATTATTTAATGATAAATCAATCTTGTGCACCCAATATAGTTAAAAAAATTTGGGTATTTTAGTGTACCGACACGTTTGGGTATGTACACTTTTATGTCTCTTTATTCATTTTTAATCGTTTAAAATATTCTTTTACATTTCAATTTTTCACCAAATTTATTCTCGGAAAAAACCTTAACCTAAGTCGGTGTCGTGAGTTGGAGACCCAGTGAAGTCCATCAGAAACAATCTGAAAGTCCTAACCAGGAATCGAAACCCCGACCCCTTGAGCTGTGTGGTATCAGAGGTTAGCACGCTAACCAAGTTAGCCAACGATGAGCTCATCCCTTACATAGTATGAATACAATTAAAGGAAAATGTCAAAGCTATTAGTCAAAGACAATTATACGGTTCTTGAAGATATTTCGAATAAAATTTTGTTTGCATACCCATAGTTAGCCAAATAATTGTAATAGTTTACACAGATTAGACGTATGTCTGCTGATTAAATAGTCGAAATTTATGTTTTGTCAATTTAAGAGATTGTAAGATTTAACGTGAAACAACAATTGATTTCGTCGTAATGAGCTCTATACTTATTAAATAGAACATCTATTCGCTAATACAAGGTACCTAAATGTCTTTTTAATAAGAGGTTCTACGACATTAATAATAAAATAATACTAATGGCTGCAGTTGAGTACATTTTTGAAGTTTTTGGGGTTATGTTTTACAAAAGCCGATGATAAATATGAATTTAACAATATTTAATTCTAATTAGAGTATTTCAATAAAAATCATTATTAAATTTATGGCATTCTACATAAAAACGCCTTGTGCTTAAATATTTACAATCAAAAGATTAACGAAAAATAGGTACCTCGCCATCAAGAGATGGCTATAGTGTTGGATTTAAGATATCTTATTCTTATCGTACTGTACGTGTCTATTCCTTTAATAAGATACGCATAATGTGGGGACTATGAAGGAAATTATAATCCGTCATTTTAGATTCCAAAATTTAGACCACCATTTCATCACTGCCAGTCCCAAATTCAAAGAATTTGTTGAACCTTGGCCATCAGCGATATCCGAAACTATTTTAACAATAGTGAAATTAGAAATAAATGTTTTTAAACAAGTTCAGTCTGCCATTTAAAATCCACTATTAGAAAATTTGTAAATCCAAACATTATAAGTTGTTAATGACCCTATCGGACCATAAAGACTCATAAAATAAAAAATAATAATAATAAAAATAATTTAGAGATGAACATATTTTTTAAGGTTAGGTATTTATATAGAAGATTTTTCATTGACTTTCTGTTATTGCCTGTTGTTACACATAAAACATCCCAAAAAATTTCATTGAGAACTGTTTTTTATACTGAATCTCATTATTTTCCAAGTTTACTCCGCCATTTTTAATCCACCATAATTATATTAGAAAATTAATCATCAAATGTTGAAACTGACCTTACCAGACCATAAACAGTTATAATTAAAGAAGAAAAAAAAAAAATTGAAAAAAATTTGACCAACATAAATTTTTAGGTTAGGAATTTATATACGAATGTTTTTGATTATTTTTTGTTATACCCTGTCATCGTACCTACCACGTCCAAAAGGTGATATTAAAACATTTTTTTCTTACGGAACATTCTTTTATTTTGATTGAAAAAACCAGTGTTGTTCAATTTTATTCCGCAATTTTGAATCCATTATTATGAAAATTGGAAATTCAACCATATTGTATTAGTAGAAAACTTGCAGCACCATAAACACTCATAGTTAAAAAAAATAAACAAAACTCGTAAAAAAGCAAAAAATTAGAGTTAAACATAAATTTGTAGGTGAGGTTTTCATATATGAGATTTCCTTATACTTTTCTGTTATACCCTGTCATCATACCTATAACATCCAAAAAGTTTTATCAAGAAAGCTTTTTTCTACGGAACCTTATTTTATTTTGAAAAAAAAAATCTCGGTTTTGCCCACTGTGCGCCATTTTGAATTTGTCAAATCTAACTCCAGTTTCGTAATCAGCGACCTTTAAACCCCCGTACACCAAATTTGGTATAAATTGGTTGACTTTAACAACGTTTTTATGTATACGCAGTAATGTGACTATCGAAATTCGCTATATATATACATAAAAATCATATATATACAAAGTCGTCTCAGGACTAAGGAAACGAATACTTGAAGGTTATGGTCTTAGGAGTAAAATAAGCCCAAAATGAATCATTTAGACTTAAAATTCAGCGAACGCACGAATTTTGAGACTTTTTTCCTGTTTTGGTCCCACTGTGCGCCGTACTGGTGACTCGCGCGCTCGGTAGCCGATGCGGACACGTTTTTTTGTACTGTTTATCTTTGCAGTTTACAGCAACAAGATGACCGTAAGCTCGGCGGAAGAAAATTATTGTTGTACAGTAAGTTATGAAGAATCATCAGGCCAAGTGCAAAGTCAAAATATTACATATAGCGGCCGCTGAATGCAATGGAAAAAAAAATGTATCTTCGCTCCTATTGGTCGTATCAAAAAATTTATTTTTGTAAATTCGTTAAAAAATAGGCGCAATTGAATAAACTTTAGTCCAAATCTCTAAGTTGTAAATTGACGGACATACCGTCCCAAGCAACGAGTTTTTGTTAATTTACAGCGTTGTTTGTTTATATAAAATTTTTATTTTTAACAGATAAAATGTATTTGAGATACCTACCAATTGCATAAAACCCGATTTGGATCTGATGGCTGTGACACATTTTATTGAAACTTCAATATATAACCTTATCAATTTTGCAATAGGCCGCCATTTTTAAATTTTGCGATTGGACTTGCGGGACTTGGTTAAACATCCCAAAGACTACATTATATTCGATTTTCGTATAATTTCGACAACTCTGAGATGCTTTTTTATCGATTTTTCGATTTTTCATTTTTTCGACTTTTTCGGCTGTTATAAAAAATTACAAAATTTTTTGAATTTTTTAAACCATTGATTGTTGTGTAAAATCATCTCTTGAATAACTTTTTTAAGAAACATTTTTCTCTTGAATGCGTATTTTGCTAGATAATTACAAATAATCAAAAAAATGCCGACTTTGCAACTATTTTGCAGTAAAAAAATAGGTTCCTGAGCTCAGTTTTATTCAAGATTTTAGGATGCAATTTTGCGCATTTTTTCTTAATTGTGAGCCTGATTTCGCCTCGTTGGCAGCCATGACACCGTTTTCCCCTGGTACCGCGACTATACGTGTATTTGTCCCTAACAGTGTACACGTGTAAAACTGTATGCCAGCGCGGCAATGCAAGCATTTATGCTAGACTATGCTGTATGGTTTTTTTCCCCGCGCATATACAGTGTTTTTATAATGATTTTAGTTTTGCCACACCTTATTCATACATTAGCGGCGTGCTGTCAGTGTATAGGAATAATTGCATCTGTACTATATCACGCACTTTTTTCTGTGTGGTTAACTGACTATTATCTGTACACTTGTATTGCTACATTTACGTATACATATATATATATATATATATATATATATATATATATGTGTTTGTGTGTATGTATATTCTGAACAATATTTCTATATGCATATATCGGAGAATGTATATTGTATGAAAATGTGTATATTGTAAATATTCGTAAGTACATATACACACAATAATAAATTCAAATTCGTATTTGAATATTAAATCAAAAATCACAATCAGTAATAAGTCAGAATAGGTATTAATATAATTATCATCCTTATGGCTTTTAACTATTTTACTAAATTATTGTATTTGTTGATTGTGAGTGTGTATTATGCCTGGACTATTCTATCCATCTTCTCGCAGACCCAGTGTTAACGTGCGGCAGCTTATGCTTCCACGCACGCTTAAATATAATGTGCGCGAAAGTAGTTTTAAAGTACACGGTGTTTTTGTGTGATTTTTTCTTTTTTAATAAGAAGTAAAAAAACAAGCAGCTAGAGACCCTAAGCATGCTCTACTACCATTGTTGTTACATGATTAGTTGATTCTTATCAGTTACCTATATTTTACTTTCAACGAAAGGTTGAAAGGTTATGTACTGGGTAAAATGCTTCTTTGCAGGCTGCAGGACTAGCAGTCGTCCAGCTACTTTTGTTTGCCTTTTATAATATTTGTAACAGAAGAGGAAAAGAGAATTTGTGTTAGGAGGTATAGAATGGTATTTAATTGAGCTACCTTTTTTTTAAATGAATTATTGTTTCTTGTTATAATTTCTTTAATAATTTGTATGAATATTTGTAGGCGGTTTCCAGTGGATACATACATGTATATTATTAATTGTTCTCTCGATGGGTAGTAATAATAAATATCATAATTTTAAATATCTCTTTCGAACATAGATTTGATAGTGTCTTTAATAGATTCACACTTAGATTCTATTCACATTATTATTATTCAATGGTTTATCAACAACAAAGTCATAAAAAAAGAAAGGATGTAACAGAATGTCCACACTCGGTAAGAGGTGCCGAGTCACTAAACCAAAACGTCGCGCGTTTTGGTTTGTCGGGCAAAGAGGCCCCACATAATGTTTTGGCTTCACAACTAGAATAAGCGAGAAGTTGCATTTTCTTGAAGAGCAGTACGTGTTAACCAGATGTTTTAGACTTCGTTTTCGCTTCAATTGTATTTCGACACTTAATTCAAATCTCAACAAGTCACGAAGTACTAAGTCAGCATTATTCTGAAATGACTTTGATTTCCTAGTAAATCTATGAATATAATATTTCTCTTTCAATCTTTCCCTTAAACTTTGTACTATTTCTTCATTGATGATTTAACAGTTTATCTTTTGATTCGGTAGTCAAAGTTGTCTCTTCACAGTCCACTGAAAATTCTTTGAGCCCTTTCCACGTACAATTGTTCTGAGGGTCTTAAAGAAGCATCTTAAATTTCTTTATTTAAAAAAGGAATTACTGTATCGCACATGAAAATATCTAAATCATCTATAATATCTTGAATTACGCTTCTCATAATTTTTGAACTATTGTATAGTTTAAACAAAACTTTGCGATCTCGGTATCATCGTTCAATTGTCGAGACATTCAAAAGTAAGTCATAGGGGAAAAACGAAAAGATTAATAATCACGACGTCAAACATAACTTTCGTAGAAGCATTATAATTTATTTATTTTATTTATCTTAACATGGTGGCATTGTCAACATGAAAAAAAGATATAACATTGAGGTATGTCTATAATTTAATAATACCGTTGTAAAGAATCAAAATAGTTATAATGTATGTCTTGTACTACCTATTCACGACTGTAATCAAATTACCAATCAGGTAAATAACATCTTTAGAAATGAGTTAGTTCTTCTATTATTTAGGCTCTAACTAGACTAAAAATCTTATTTTCTTAATTTTCGTACATTGCAAGAGTGTTAAAAAGCTTTAAGTAGAATATTGAAAATTTTTTTATTCTTTATTAATTATACGATAATTATGCAGTTATTATAGTACCACTCTTGTTTGATTAAACTCGCATCAACAGTGCCTCGTGATGAGTAATTATTTGGATGGATTTAGTTACGCCTGAAAACGGACCATTTTTCATGAATCTAAATGTATATTAATAAATAAATTGATGTAAATAATTACACGTTTTCTTCATTTGTCACTGATGAATTTGAATAGTTTGTAAAAAACTTTATTAACAAAAGAAAGTTACTCCAACTTACACCTAGATCAATCGTTTATTATTAAGTATGTTACTGTTGGTTATTGTAAAACTCCATGAACTAATATATACGGCTGCACCTCAAAATCATTAATTTTTGAGTAAATACTTACTATCATAGAATGTACTGCTGCAAAATCCACTGCAACGTTTCCCTATATGGACATAGGAATTTTAATCAAGTACAATATTTTATAAAAACCAAATATTAACAATTTTTATTTTAAATTTATCTTTAATTATTCAACCCCAAATATTATGATTAAATATTTTGATTACATTTATAAGTAAATATATTTAAAAACATCTTCTTGCTTTGTAAATCATAAAAGTTTACATAGTATCTTGTTTAAATAGCTTTCCTCCTTGTCTCGTTTTAATAACATTACTAGGTAACAAAATTAATAATGGAACCATTAAAGCGGCTTATGACTCTATGGAGTTATTAAATTGAAAAGAAGTTGAATAATAAAAATAATCGCTAAAAATTATATCTTATCCCTTGGCAAGCTTCATTATCATTTTTTTTTAATGTTTGTGCATCATTGTTTCTAGTAGTTGCCTTAGCTAGAGAAACAATGATTGTAGCAATATTTAGATACATTTCAAAGAAATATGTATCCTTTGATGGATAGAATCTTGAAAAATCTTGCTGTATCTATGACAAAATATTAGTCAAAATCCGTTTATTTTTTCTTTAAATTTCATCGTACAATATTTACGAAACAAATATTAAAATACAAATAACCAATGTATTACCTTCTGGAAGTATTAAGCATGAAAACGCTAAGATTACTGCCTCTATAAATGATTTTTTGAAAATATTTGTTCCATCATAAATAGTTGGATCCCAAAGCGCTGATAAACAATAAACAGGTATAGACGTTTGCCATGTAGAGCTTGCAATATTTACTAAGATGCTTGTACCTATAAAAATAAATTGCTTGCTCTTACATTCTACGTTTTAAGTGGAAAACTAGACATAGTATCTAGTTTATAAATCATTTTCAATGATCAAACCATTTGTACCATCCTCGAAAGAGCCAGTAAATGTAAAGTTCTGTATGGCATTAGTTCTACAGTATCGATAAGACTAAAACAATCCACCATTTAAGGCAAGGTCTTTATTACTTTAATTTCACCATTAACGGGGATAGATTCTTAAACACAATTCTAATGACAGAATCTGCAGATCTGAAGAATCTTTCTGATGAATCTAAAATAAAAAAAATTTTGAAACCTAATGAAATTAACAAAAAATTATAGTATACATTTTATTGACTTACTCTTAGCGACTATTACTGAATTCGTTATCGATTACTTAATAACATACTGCGTTTAAAAAACGTTGGCATAAGGTACTACTTCTATTCTCAGTAACAGTGTCATCAATGATGCACGCTTTAAAAGCAAATTTTTCTCGCATGCATTTAAGTAACATACGAGGTGTGTTCAAAAAGCAAGGTGACTTTTCAAATTTCGCGGGCAACGTACTTTTGATTATCGATTTTCTGGTTTTGTTATGTTGGTACACTCTTCCCGAACATCTGTACCAAGTTTTAAGTGTATAGCATTTTTTGTTTGGTTGTGAGAGGCGTAAAAATTATAAGTGTTTTGCGTGCTCGGCGATTTTTTGCTATCGAAAAATATGGATCAAAGGATTTGCATCAAATTTTGTGTAAAAATAAAATAAAGTGCTCCAAAACACTTGAAATGTTGACAGTGGCATACGATGAAACTGTTCTGAGTAAAAAAAATGTTTACAAGTGGTACAAACTC
>JAPYYV010013452.1:0-14109 GCA_030522625.1 Copidosoma aretas
AATTTTCCCATAAGAGACCGTGTTAAATGACTGAACTTTGAAATTCAATATCTCGAAAACGAATCAGATGAACCTCTTGAAATTTTGACAGGTTTGTTGCAACAATAATAAGAACGTTTGGTTAAAATTTCAAAAAAATTCATTGGAGAATTTCATCTCTACCGAACGTCCTTAAGCTCAGAATCGTTGAAATATACCGTTAGGTTCTTGAGATATAACTGATAACACACACACACACACACAAACACACACACACATATATATAAACAGACAGACTTTTTCTAAAAAAGGTATTTTTTCACTGTAGACACTATATGTTTTAGACATTTCTAAGGTATTTCCACAAAAAATTTTTTTTTAGCGATACAAAGCTTCCTCTATAAGGAAGCAAATAACACTACGTAATTAAGGCGTGAATATAAATATGAATCTTATAATTTCCTAAGTTATTAAGTAGCTGTGTAGTAATAAATATGATATTTTGCAAACATCAAGTTGCGTCCTGGCAATTAAAGTGGATGGTAAATTTTATTGTCACACTTTATCGGACTGGCAGTATACTGGTATTTAATACTGGTGCATTAAAAAAATAAAAAAAAAAAAAAACCCCGAGGGTCAAGGAATCCCCAAAGAAAGAAAAAAAAAAAAAAAAATCCCTAATTCTCAACAAAAATTCTTCCTAATTTCTAACCACTAGTTTGCAAAAACAAGCAAAAACATATTTTTTACGCAATACTCCATGTTAATGCATAATAATTCCGAAATAATCTGTGCAGATTCATATTAATATCCTAAACACGCTGTAATTTTTCCGAAAATTTTCACCTCGCTTTTATCAAGTTTCTAAATGTATTATTATGAATGTATATTATCCCCAATTATAGGTCAAAGATCGGTTTTTCCTATAACATCGGGTGTTTTCGAGTGGTTGCTGCGCCCTTGGTAGAAAAAATTATGCTCGATACTAATGCACATCTGGCCAGGGCACGGTATTGCTCGCGTTATTGACGAAAACTACTATTTCACGACTTCCACTCGTCATTGAGCAATCCTAGAGAAGAAGCGGAATAAAAAAAAATCAAAATACATTGCAACAAGTTTCGCAACGAACCATGGATTTTTTATTTAACTTCAATAAAGATTATTCAACGAAAAACTAAAAAAAAAAAAAAAAAAAAAAAAAAAAAAAAAAAAAAAAAAAAAAGAAAAAGAATCTTCAAAAGTGCACTATGCAAACAAACATCCCGAGTGCATCCACTTCTGGCGACGAATTACGACCCTAAGTATTTTCCCCTCGCCCCCTCCCATAATTACAAAAGCACACGTCGACGCAGAAGCCGCGAAGAAACACACACACTGCTAATAATATTATTACGGCCAAGAAACGACTCCCAGGGCGCTTCGAGTGCACCCCGTATACGTGATATACGATATGTACCCCGCCTTTCCCGCAAGTTCGGCGCCTGGGCCCGGCCCTGCTGAATTATTATTAAACGAAAACTCGCAGCCAAGGCTTAATTACTTAACAAGTTGCCGCTCCCGGTCTTCTGTCACCTTTTCCGTCCGGCCCACCAGCGGAGCCGTAGCCCGCTTCGCACGCGAACAGACGACGGCTCCTCGAGGAGGGACGGGGAAAGAAACGTCCTGCTCTCGGCCGAGGCGGGCACACGTTTCCCTATATCTGCGCCATTAAAACTTAATTGGAGTTCAAGTTCGCCTCTTCTCTCGAGCAGCGCGCGGGAAAGGGGGGGTGGCGAGAACGCGACAGTGTAAATCAAAAGTTAACGCCTCGAGAGGAGAGGCAGCGCCACGCTGCTTTTCTTCGTGCCCCGGTCGGAGAGTCCGCTGCGGGTCTTTATCGAGCGCTCGCCCGCCGGTTCGTCCACTCGCTCCTCGAATTGGCAAATTGACGCAGCGTTAACGAGCCGAGGGCGGACTCGGCCGAGGCTGCTCGCGGATGATCTGGCAGGTCTGTATCCTCCTAATCGATGGGCGTTAGCTCGAAAAGTTTGAGCGACCGATTCGGGGATCGGGCATTGGTGGGGTTTGTAACCCGAGGGGCTGCGCTTTTACAGGTTCGATGAAACTTTCAAAGTCTCTGCAAGACTTTCAAAGACTTTGAAATACTTTTATAGTCTTTTTGGGACTCAGATGGCTTTACGGCCATTGTGAGACTTCAGAAGTCATTCGGTGGCTTTGTCTCTGCCTGGCTCCATTTAACGAAACATTTATTTTTATGATTTTTGAAGAAAAATTTAATGATCAATAATCTTATAACCTCGTAGATTCATGATTTTTATTAATTTAAATTATTTTGTATTTTTTTAAATCTACTTTTTCAATTAGCCCGCTCTTGGCCAGTCTCGACCAATCAGACAACGAATAAAAAGGATTCAGTCGAGTGGCAATCAATCTTTTATTACAAGATATGTTGTCGCATACATCGATGTTACCGTGGATGTTCCAACTATAATACATTCTATAGCTAAACCAGTAATAGTTGTCATTAAATTGGTAGATCACTAGATCCAGTAAAAAATTCATCCTGAATAGCACAATTATAATTAGATTATCACAATCTGAATTAAAATGAATCGCAAAGGCTAATAGTCACTTTGTCGATATTTTGATAAAGAAACTGAACATTTTGGTTGTGTCGGTTAACAATTACAGCCCTGTTTTAGTTGCTATGATAAGAATTCAATTAAAAGAGTAATTAATAACAAAAAAACAACAATACTGAACTAATTAATGAAAATTCTTCGAGTGCATAATAACAGTCTATTTCAATCAATTCCAAGCATCTCATGAAAATTTGACGCACTTCCTAAATAACGTATCAGAATGATTCAAAATAGAAAAAGAAGCTGTTTCTGTGCTCTATAACGTGGAATTTTTTTTTTTAATGCAATAATATATAAACCCGAATATTACAAGAAACATTGTAAAGTTATTTTTTTTCAATAAAAATTAAACTAAATATTAAAAATTATTACTAAAATGATGTACGTAATATAGAGTAAATGTAGCAAAAACATTATTGAATTATAGTGCATGTTTGGAGTAACAATTTTGCAAAAAAAATGTAGTACCTCAATGATAACAATATAAGAAAATAGTGTATAAGAATGCTGAAGAATTGTGAATGAAGTCATTTTTCTCTTTATAAAATAAAATAATTTATTAGATCGAATCATAATTTTTTCAATCGAAAAATATCAAAATTTTGTTTTCTTAGATTGAAAAAATCGTTTTAAAAACATGAATAAGCTACATAACCTTATTATCATTATTTAACTGCTATATGCATAAGAAAGTAATATATTTTACCCCTGAGCAATAATACTCTGTCTATGAATTCCCGAGATATGACTTATTTTTCACAAAAATCTTAGTATTTCTTTCATACAAAATGAATGGGAAATGAAGCTATTTTGATTCTCTATTAGATGCAACTATTGAAGAAATCGAATTCAAATTTTTTTACTCAAGAAATAACAAAAACCTATTTTGTGAACATCAAAAATCGTTATAGCAACGTTAAAAAGGTATAAAACTTGAATTTTTTTATTGAATCGAAATAAGGATATAAAAACAAACACTTGAAGCCCTGGATCATCGAAATCACTCGAAGGGTTTCTGAGGTAAGACTAATTATTCAACAAAATTTTAGTATTTCTTTGATTTAAACGAAACAAAATAACGTTGGGAGATGATTCAAAATAGAAAATAAAGCTATTTTAGTGCTCTATGAAATATAATTATTTAGGAAACCAAATCACAATTTTTTATGCTAAAAATAGCAAAGATGGGTGTTTTGGACATCAAAAATCGGTATAACAACCTTAATAATGTATAGAACTTGAATTTGTTTTCGGAACCGCTATGAAACCAAACATTTTAAGCCCTGGATCGTTAAAATCAGTTGGAGGGTTTCTAAGATATAACTGATTACATGCACACACACACACACATACAGATATTTAAAAAACATGATGTATTGTCATTCTTAACACAATAAAAAAATCTTTCAGACATATTTTTAAGAAAACTTAATTTTTGACCAATACAAAGCTTCCTCTATGAGGAAGCAAAATGGTTATAACTGCTGATTGACAACATATTTAAAATATAATAATATTCATCCTAACTTGCTTTAAAAACTGTGTGGCAAAAAGACAGTGCGATCTTTGAAAGAATGATGCTGCTTGGAAAGTGGTGCCACCTCAAGATCCACTGAGGAAGCGCAAGCTACCAGAAACAGAATGCTGTCTTACCCACGAGCAATTCCATCGATTACACCACGTGCAAAAAGAGAGATGATAATTTGGTAAGATGCAATAGCAACTAAAGATATATACTAACGAATGTGGAAAATTACAAAAAAATAGAGTCATTGGTGAGTTTAATCTTCATAAAATTAAATTATATTAAAATATAGGCTATCACTTGGTTTTCGCAGAATAAAGAAGACCTGAATCAATTTACTGGGACTTGACCGTTTGCGCAGGCCAAACCAGCATTACACACAATCAACCGTCGTGTAAACTCGAGTCACGTGCGGAAAAAAGTCGCCCCGAAGTAATTGATAAATGGTCCGGCAGGCAGGTCAGTTTGTGTAACACAAGTGCGTCGCAACAACTACGATAGCAACCCTTGGTATCAAGGGAGTGGATGGAGAGGGAGAATGGGTACAACCGGTGTGATTTATGCTGCCTGAGAAAAGGCAGCACTGAAAACTGTTGTCGCAAGATAATATACCCGTGTTGGAAAAAGAGTTTTTGACAATTTCGAAGAAACTTAAATTCTATGAGATTCTTTTCAAACGCGCTCAATAAGAAGTATTAATCTCAAATACTATAATTGATGATTTCACAGAAACTTTGCATTATTTTTTTTTTTTTTAACAATTAACCTTTATGCTTTCTCATAGAGGAAGCTTTGTATCGGTCGGAAAAAAATTTTTTTGTAAAAATATGATAAAAATGTTCTTTATGGCGAAAATCAAAATAAGTAATTTTTAGAGACAAAATATATTTATCTCTGTGTGTGTGTGTGTGTGTGTGTGTGTGTGTGTGTGTGTGTGTGTGTGTGTGTGTGTGTGTGTGTGTGAAATCAGTCATATATCAGGAACCCGTCGACAGATTTTAATGATCCTGGTCTTTCAATTTTGTTTCCCATTCTCTTGGTAGCTCGGAAAAAATTGAAGTTTTATACCTTATCAAGGTTGTTACAACGATTTTTTGATTTTTGGGAAACGCTTTTCTGCAATCATTCTGGTTTTATGATATACTTTTAATTTTCAAAGAGATTAAGTATATCATTAAGCATGAAAATAGCTTCATTTCTCATTTCAAATCATCCTGATACCTTATTTATGTTTTTTTTTATCAACTAACTACTGCGTTTTTTAAGAAACCAGTTATATCTGAGGTATTTCATAACAGCTTCTAGTAATATAGAGCTTTTACTATTTGATTTCTTACATCACTAGTAACTCGAAAATTAAGATTCAGATTTGAACCCTACTAAAGTTTTTCAAACGATTTTTCGATTTACAAAAAACAGTTTTTTGCAATTATTAAGGTCTGAAATTCCAAGTTTAATTTTTAAAATAACTGTATCCTACGAAGTAAGAAAAAACACCTTGTTTTGTTCACGTTGCGTCATCCTAATAGGTTCTGTCATCCTTATTTTATTAACGAAAAACTATACTTTTAAAAAAATATCGATGCAATCACTTATATTCTTGGAACTCTTTGATAGATTTTAATCATCCTGGTCTGAAATTTATTTCTGATTTTTATTCTCATAGTAGCTTGAAAAAATAATTCAAGTTTTATGCTTTATTAAGGTTGCTATAGCGATTTTTTTATTTTCGAAAAACGGTTTTACGTGATAATTTAAAAAAATTCTCAGTTCAAGTTTCCAAATACTTGTAATGTCATTAAAAAAAAAAAAAAACCATCTTTTTTTGTTGATGTTTGATGAATTAATTTTAGGAATTATCTCAATTGAGCGATCGCAATTAATTTTCAGAAGTTGTTGTGTCATAGAGTATACATAACATTAATTTCCCAATTTTAATCACGTCAGGTGAAATAACTTATATATCAGTAGTCTGTTGATAAAATTTCAGTGTACGGTGTTTAAAATTTTTAAATGTATATGATTGTAGCAGACAGGCTAAAATAATGTTTTATATGTTATTAAACGTTATTTACGTATCCGTTACATTATTTACGTATACGTTATTAAAAACGTCTCAACTTAAGTTTTAAGTGTAAGATAAGTGTCCTCACGAAACATAATCTCCTTATTTCTCACTCTGCTTTTGATCGCTTACTGCTCAGTATACTACGTGTTCACTCGATGGATGACTAAATCACACTATTGACAAAAAATCCGGTGAGCTGTGCAGCTCAGTGCGCAGTATAGAGTGCGCAGCTCAGCTAGGTCACTGACCACTGACTCACTCAGCTGAGTATAAGCTTACAGTGTGATATAGTCATTCGACGAGTGAACAAGTGTTATAATGAACAGTAAGCGATCAAGAATGGAGTGAGGAATAAGCATATTACTTTTCGTAAGTAGACTTATTTTTCACTTAAAACTATAATAGAGTAGTTTTCAATAACGTATACGTTTATGAAGCCTATGTTTATAAACAACGCTTTTATTTTTTTTGAGTCCAAACAGTTTAAACTAATGTTCTCTAGATAGCTCTTTAAAATCTAATGGAAAAAATATTTGCCGTGGCCGTAAGATGGAAAAAAGTGACCAAAATGTCAGTACCGCAATGCGAATCATTTAAAATTTTCATGTCTAGCGGCTCATACTGCCTATGAATTAACTTTTTAATTGCTTCCTCCTAAAGCAAGTTTTGTATCGTTAAAAAAAAATTTTGTGTTGAAATACGTTAGAAATGTCTTATATAGTGTCTAAAGTGGAATAATACCATTTTTAGAAAAAGTCTGCCTGTGTATGAGTGCGTGTGTATGTATGTGTGTGTGCGCGCGTGTGTGTATTAGTCATATCTCAGAAACGTTCCGACCGATTTTGCTGCTCCAGGACTTAAAATATTTAGTTCAATATCTTCATAGCGGCCCGGAAAAATAATTCAAGTTGTATACCTTATTAAGATTCTTACAACGATTTTTGAAGTCCAAAAATCGGATTTTTACTTTTGTCGGGTCGATTTTTTTTATTAAAGTAAAACAACAATTTTTTTTTTGAAAAATCAGTCATATCTCGGACACCCTCCGAGTGATATCGATGATTCAGCGCTCAAAATGTTTGTTATTATATTGTTTTAGAAGAATAACTGATGTTTCATATTCTATTAAAGTTGTTATAACGATTTTTTATGTGCAAAAAACGGGTTTTGCTGTGTTTAGAGTGAAAAATTGCTTATTGGATTTCATAAATTTTTTCGTCTCATGGATAATTACATAGATTTATATAATTTAATAATATTTGAAGTACAAGATTGTGATATTACGTATATCGATTTCAGTCGTAAGTTCTAATAATTGGTTTAATCGTTTTTAAATAATTTTAATAGTATTCTTTGTACCATCCGTGTGAAGAAATTATAATCTCATTTTCAAGATCCTTCTACTTTGTAGAGCATAAAAATGGCTTCTTTTCACATTTCAAATCATTCTTATATTTTTAATACTTTTTTAAATCAATGAAGTAGGATGTTGTTGAGAAAGCTTTTTGCTAATTTATTGGCAGCAGTTCTTTTGTATATATGAGAAATTGAGAATAATTGCTAACTGTAGAGCAAGCGGTAGGCTATAATTTATTCGTTTAATACGTAAACTGTATTAAAGTAATAATCAATTTGAAGTATAGTTGAAATTCTTGAGGCAGTACAAGAAGTGTGGGATCAGAAAAAGTATTGGAAGAATAACATTATAGGGTTAAATACGAAGTTCGCTGCTGACAATTTAACTTAAAAAATGGGTAATACATCATGTTGATTATGAAAGAGAAAATATTAAAGATTATTCTTGTATAATGTATCATAATTATTGCAACGTTCTGGTTCGTAAGAAATATCGATAGAAATATGTTTAAATGACTTTTAGTTCACAAAGCACTTTACAAACCGAAGTAGGAAGATTACTCCATGGATTGAGAAGAGTTAATAAAATACGTAATATTTTCTTTAAGATTATATCGATGCTCGTCATGGGGATAAAAATACACTGCAATGAGGTTGTATCGCAGACAAGCTTTGTCCCGTAGAGGCGCTGCCGGTCACATTCAAGATGGCGTCTACGCGTATACAAAGTATACATATGTTTGTATACGCGTAGACGCCATCTTGAATGTGACTGGCAGCGCCTCTACGGGCCAAAGCTTGTCTGCGATACAACCTCATAAGAAAAAAATTTTAAAAAACGGGCAAAGCGCGTGTTACTTTGAGCTACTATTATATTAAATATGAATCTTCATCAAGTATCGACCGACATCATCATTTCAATAAGTAAATGAACGGATTCGAAAGACACTCAACTTGTGAGTCTCTAAACATTTGGATGTACAGCGAACGATTGAACAGAAGGGATGCGGCCAAGGAAAAAGCTCGAGCACCCGAAAGAGCGATGGATAGCGGTGGGAGGATGAGAATGGAGGGAGGACGGAAAATCGCTCGGCTCGAGTCACACGAGAAAAAAAACGCGTGGGCGCCGCAACGTTCTTCCTCCTCCGTCCGGCCGCTCTTCTGCTTCATTAAAAACATTCTCTCCAGTTTGCTCTCTTACTCTCTCGCACTGCACTGTATACTGACCTACCGAAGCACTTGACTCTCATTGAGCTGTTGCGAGCTTTTACCGACCTCTGTTTCGAGGACTTCGTCGCCATTATAGTTACAGAGACTGCATCGTGCGGCGTATTTTTTATAGGCAGCCGGGAAAGTTACTGGGCGGGTCGATTAAAATATTCCCATTTCCGCTCGGGTTTACGTAAAATTTCACGACTTATTTATCATTCAATCGGATTTCAAGTGACAGAGCCTACACGAAAACCGCGAGCTATGAGACAACCACCTGATGGACTCGCCGCGCGGTTTTTCCCCGAGACAGGGATCTCATTAACTTCGTAACACTGATTAAAAGAATTTTAATACAAGCAAGTACTGTAATCATTAATAGTCGATAATTGAGTGTTGAGAAGTTGCAAATAATACAGTCATGCAATCAAATGAATATTCATGAACTATGTTGATGAAGCGCCTCAACTGTTAACGAGTGCTTTTGTCTATTGTTCCACTATTTATGAACTACAAGTAATCATCCTCATCAGCGATCCCCTGCGTGAAAATACTTAAAACAGGCTCCGCGTAATCAGCCAGTCCTGCGCCCCCAACAAGCCTGCACTAGGAATGCACGATACAAGAGGAATGCTCGGCGAGGAAGCCGCTCGGCTTATTTATCGCTCATTGCGCTCGGAGCGCAGGAGAGCGACGGTTTTACGCAATACTCGCTCCCTGCACCCGAGCCCCGAGATGGAACTCATTTTTTCCGCGGCAGCTGATATTGAAGCACGTAAAGTATCTAATTTATATCAGGGAGGGGGGGGGGGGGGGGGGGGGGGGGGGGGAGACGAGGTGGTACTATACCTACTGATGGTAGGGCGGACTAGGCGGAGTAAATTACCGGCGAGAGCGCTCCGTTCGAGTCGTCTTGCGCCTGCCGTTGCCATGTGCTCCCCCCACTCCTTCCCTTCCTCGTTTACTTTGTCTCTCCCATTGTACTCCCGCGTTCCTTTTCTCCTGTACAACTCCCGGGGAGGGGGGGGGGGGGGTAATTGCTCACGTAGAAAAAGAGAGAGGACGAGGCGGCAAGAAGGAAAATCGACGACGTAGGTATTACATGTACCCTATACACGATAGAATGTAGGTACGATGAGAGCAGTGCAGCGGGCCGGGAGTGCAGGCTCAGCACTGGATGTTAATTGTCCGGTGACCGCGGTATCGGACCACCGACTACCGGACGAAAAGTAACCGTCCTTCCATCCTCCGTACGTGTAATAAATGCCCACGAGTCCCTCCCTCCCACTCTTTTTTTTTCCTCTTCGTTTCCTTTTCTTTTCTTTCGGGACACGCTGCGTACCTACTCGAATGGTATACACATGTGTGTATAAGCGTGCGTCGACACGTAATGCCGAGTTCGGACAAGCCAATAAGACCTTGCAGATTTAGTCCTCGGCGACCCCCTCTCGCCATTCATGCGAAATATATATCTCTGGGAATGGCTTTCTCCCCACCCCCGCTACCTCCTCTGCTATCCATATATCCCCACGCGGGCATCCAATGCGACTCTTTTTTCTCGAGACGAAAGTTTCGGCGGTTTTATGAGTTTGTACCGTAATGTATGGATATATGCGTTGTATTCGCAATATATTGAAGGGGGGGCCGGGGGGGGGGGGGGGGGATGAATGATTGGGTAACTTTGCTGCTGATTCGCATCGCCTAATTGGCTCCATTCGTTCCCTTGACGATAATGTCGGTCCACGTTGTCGATGCCGATTTTGTGTTTTTACTTGTTTTGGGTGATTTCTGATGGAGAGAGAGAGAGAGAGAGCTTCGCGTCGAGCGACCGGTTTTTCACGTTTGATGCATGATCATATGAATATGAGTTTGTCTGCCGAGTGGGTGCTGGGTTATTTATAGTTGATTCATGGGAGCATCGGTAATAGAAGTGTAGTTGGAGAGACGGTCGGGAGCATTGATCGGAGCTTCCTCTGTGAATTTTGTAATTCGATTATTTGTACTATAGTTTTGAAAATTGACTGCTAGTGTTTTTCATGATACCTGTAATGTGGTAATGTTGATATTTTTTTTAACTTTTGAAGACGTTTATCGTTGGATCTCGATCTTCTTAAAACGAAATGATTTCCTCTACTACTGCCAAAAGAGTAGGACAGATTGTTTTCACATTTGGTGTCTGGTTACGAAGCTTTGATGGTTAAGCTTTGAAATACGAGGTTGGTTGTGTCGTATCTGTAAATGCGGTGAACGATGGTAAATAGCAGAAAATGGGATATTCTTAAGGCTCAAACGATTCATATCAGAGGTTCGTTGATGAAACACGCCTGAAAATTCTAGAAATCAATTATTTGTTGAGTCTTACTTTCTTTAAACACGTTATTTTCACGTTGGTCTTTAAAGTTCCGTTAAACTTAAATTTTCTCATACTTACATGACCAATTATTTCAGCCAGTATGTGTAATAAATATGTATGAAAACTCCGTTACTATTCTTTGGTGGAAATTATTTGATTGTATAATGATTTACAAAACGCAATGTGACGATGATGATGTAGAAGACGCCCCTTTTAATGGTTCCGTATGATATTTATGTGTTCATCTAAAGATAGCTACGTTGTACGGCTATTTACGTATTGAGAAACTGCTGTATATTGATTAATCAGTGCTTCAGAAATCTGTATATATAATCGCTGTGCACGCACGTCATTATTAAGCACGATTACTATCAGCGTAACAGCTTAAAAAATGACATTAATGAGGATACGTACGACTTTTTAAAATGTGTTAAGCACTTAAGAATCTCTTAGTACAAAAATTTTTCATTGCGCAAAGTAATGTCTATGTATAATCTTTTATTTATATTTTCCCGTTAGACATTACGATTTAAAATTTTAATTTTTGTTTTCGAAATGAATCCGAAATTCCAGGAAATTTCCATCAAAATGCTCAACGAATTTGTAAGAACATTAATTTATTGAGTGATAAGATGTTATTTTGTGAATTTGGTACGACATCATATTTATAAATTAAGTTACTGTTACGGAGTTTAATTGTAAAAGAAACCTCTAATTCAGGATTGTTAATTCTTATTTAGTTACTTGAGTCACGACAACTTGAATGAATAAACTTTGGATGACATCATCGTGAAATCGTGCTATTCTTAAACTTGATATTTATTTCGTCACACATATTGCTCATTTATATACACTGATGAAGCTCCGCGTGCTAATTCCACTACTGATTACTGAAACATGATACACAAGTTATGCATATTTGTTGCATTAGAATTTTATGTTATTGACCCTCTGCATATGTAGAAGCTGTTGAACTATTACATTTATACATTTAAAGAACCTTTGCCTTGTAATTGTTGCAGTGACTCAGAAGTTTATGATCTTGCTCGCAAATTTTTTTGGTTGTTATCTAAGATTTCATGATTTTATATCGTATTATTACGTTTCTGTTTCTGTAACTAAGTCACAACATTTATTTTTTTAAATCTCAATGTATCCATCCCCAATTCTAAAAAAATTGTGGTTTTCCCGTTGTATTATCGGCCTTTATGTTCATGTCTTTGAGGGGCTAAACTTGGACATTATTATATTCGTCTTTATGCTTGTGCTTATGCCTCCATAGTAATGTTTTTGTCTGTGCTTCTTGATCTCTTTATTTTTCTGTTAGTTGCTACCTATTGAACTATTCTTTACATGTCACTTTCTTTTAACTTGTTTACATAATTATTATTTTCATGTATTTTTCCATATCTATGTGAATGTTTATTTCATACACATGATTCCATCTCCTTTACGCGTTTAAGTTTGAATGCATTCAGATGAACCTTTAACACTAACTACAAATAATATCGTCCATGTCGTTTTCTCTTTAACATTATGACTTGATATCTTTTTTTCATTTATTTTCTTAACTCTGTTTCGATTACATTTCCATATACATTGAAGTTTTTTTTTTAATGTCTTCGTTTCTGCTTTCATTTTTTTGTGCATATAAATGTACATCTAAGTATCTGTATCTTTATTTCTTATCATACATTCTACATTGTTAATTTATGAATCTGATTACAAAATTATATTTTTTTTTTCTATATTGTTTACAGTTACTATCTCTACAATTATATCTCTATATGAGAAGCTCAACCTTTTAAGTTAGTCAAATTTTTGGTATCTCTAACTTAAGTACATTTATCTCTATCCATCAGTCTTCAACACCAAGTCATTTTTGCAATCTGGATCTCTGTATCACATTTAACTTTCTTTTTAGGTTTATGTAACTTTGTGGTTGTATTACAAATCTCTGTATTTTCGTTCCTGTATCGCTGAATTCTTGTATTGGTTTCTTGTTTCTGTGATTGAGTTTCTTCCAATTACATGTCTATCTCTACTACTTAGACTGGATATCTCAGTCTTAGCGAATAGGTTTTGTTTTACTATTTTTGTTGGTATACATGTTATTCCGAAAGTGTTTAAGGAAAAGCACATTATGTTGTTGAGCTTGTCAGTTTCTTAGGAACATTGTTTTTCGTTTTTCATTCTACGTTCGATTTTCATAATTTTTCTGTATGAGTATTATTGCTCCTACTTATGAGTTTCCATGCTATATTTTCTTATTTGTTGTCTACATCTATGAGCCCCTTATTTCAAGTTTAAGATTTCTTCTTTGCCAAACTAATAGAACATATTTGTCTCTGTCTTTCTGACGTGACTCCGTTTCTATATCAATAACATTAATTTATAAAGTATGTAGCTAATTGTTATCAAGATTGGAGATTTTTTTTTCAAGTTTCAATGTCTACGTCAAATTTATGTTATTACATTTCAATCTCGTTACACCTGTATTTATTAAACTGTTGCATAATAACTCAGAAACTATTTTCTACTCATGTACATGAAATATTTCATTCGGATTTCGAGACTACTTTTGATTATTTTACGGAAGAATCAACGCTTGCAGAAAACATTAGTTCAGAAGAGGAACTAACGAACGGTAATAATACATTTTCATTCATCTAAAGTACTAACAAAAATTATATTTACATGCATTATATATTGTAGCTTGCATTATAGCTTGTAACCTCGAGCTGTTGACTTCTGTTCACTTCTCTCAATAAAGGTTGGTTTCGTATCTATAGAGTAACGTGTTTTAATTGTTACTCTCAATCGTAACAATATATATATATATATATATATATATCTTCCTATATTATATAGTTGTATGGTTTTAGGCGACAACTGGCTCCCCCCCGCTCCCCCCCCCCAGCTCCCCCCCAAATCACGTAGTTATTTGCTTGTTTTTCCGTGATTTTGAACCAAT